>JAVSCE010017447.1:0-71386 GCA_032199065.1 Smutsia gigantea
GATTACCAGATTATCTACATCAGAGAAATACTTAACATTCAACCTCCACACATCACACCACAGTCTTCACAGGTCACAGACTAATTGTAAAGCTTCTATAAGAAAACATAGGAAGAGGCTCTGCAGGGAAGATGGTGGTGTCAGCAGGGCAGCAGAAATCTCCTCCCAAAACTATATAAATCTATGAAAACACAGCAAATACAACTATTCCTAAAAGAGAAATCGGAGCACACAGGAAAGTGCACAGCGTGCAGCCACACCTGGGAGGACTCAGCACCCCGCAAGGCGGGTAAGATACAAAGCCGTGACCCGGCGGCACCCAAACACTCACCCAGCCCAGCGCGCCGGCGAGAGGAGAGGATTCGGGGCCGGGAGGGAGTGGAAGACAAGGTCCGCGAAATAACCAGCCCCGGTGGTCTGCACCGGAGCACCGGGAGCGCTGACACACATCGCGCGGTGCATCAGACATTGGAGAGGCAGAAGGTGCAGGTCTTGAGCCTGAAAGGTGACGGGACTGTGCAGCCAGCGCCCAGAGACAAGAGAAAAGCGCGTGCCATTTGTAGCGGTCTCGAAGAGGCGGCGGGCCCAGCGAGGGAACACCATCGCCCCGGCGGGCTCAGCCCTGCAGGCTGGAAGTCCTGGGGAACTTCGGACCCCTTCGCTAGTGCAGCCAGCGCCCAGGGACAAGAGAAAAGCGCACGCCATTTGTAGCGGTCTCGGAGAGGCGGGGGGCCCAGTGAGGGAGCACCATCGCCCCGGTGGGCTCAGCCCTGCAGGCTAGAAGTCCTGGGGAACTTCGGTCCCCTTCGCTAGTGCAGCCAGCGCCCAGGGACAAGAGAAAAGCGCGCGCCATTTGTAGCGGTCTCGGAGAGGCAGGGGGCCCAGCGAGGGAAGACCATCACCCCGGCGGGCCCAGCCCTGCAGGCTGGAAGTCCTGGGGAACTTCGGTCCCCTTCGCTAGTGCAGCCAGCGCCCAGGGACAAGAGAAAAGCGCGCGCCATTTGTAGCGGTCTCGGAGAGGCAGGGGGCCCAGTGAGGGAAGACCATCACCCCGGCGGGCCCAGCCCTGCAGGCTGGAAGTCCTGGGGAACTTTGGTCCCCTTCGCTAGTGCAGCCAGCGCCCAGGGACAAGAGAAAAGCGTGCGCCATTTGTAGCGGTCTCGGAGAGGCGGGGGGCCCAGCGAGGGAACACCATCGCCCCGGCGGGCTCAGCCCTGCAGGCTGGAAGTCCTGGGGAACTTCGGTCCCCTTCGCGAGTGCAGCCAGCACCCAGGGACAAGAGAAAAGCGCGCGCCATTTGTAGCCGTCTCGGAGAGGCGGGGGGCCCAGGGAGGGAACACCATCGCTCCGGCGGGCTCAGCCCTGCAGGCTGGAAGTCCTAGGGAACTTCAGTCCCCTTCACTAGTGACAGAAAGAAGGGAGCAACCACGCTGGAACTTTATACAGAAAACAATACCGTCCCATTCATTCCTACCTACAAAAAAAGCGGCGCGGCAGTGGCTGCGAATTAGTGGAGCAACAGCGACACCTACAGCATGCGTAGAGAATCCACTCCAGAGCCCAGCTGACACACGTGGCTCCTACCAGCGACCACTCCTGCCAACATGACAAGACAGAAGAAAATGATACAGACAAAGCTCACCAAGATTCAGAGCCCCTCTGAGAAGGAATCTGAAGGGATGGAAATGCAGCATCTTCCTGAAAAAGAATTCAGAATAAAAGTCATAACCATGCTGATGGATCTACAGAGAAATATGCAAGAGCTAAGGGAGGAAGTGAGGGAAGTCAGGAAAGATAATGCAGAAATGAGACAAGCCATCGACGGGCTCAGCAGCAGACTGGACGAGATGAAAGACACTGTTAATGCAATAGAAATCACAGAACAGGAATACAGAGAAGCTGAGGCAGAGAGAGATAAAAGGGTCTCCAGGAATGAAAGAATATTAAGAGAACTGTGTGCCCAATCCAAAAGGAACAATATTCGCATTATAGGAGTACCAGAGGAAGAAGAGAGAGAAAAAGGGATAGAAAGTGTCTTTGAAGAAATAATTGCTGAAAACGTCCCCATGCTGGGGAAGGAAATAGTCTCCCAGTCCATGGAAGCCCACAGATCTCCCAACACAAGGGACCCCAGGAAGACAACACCAAGACACATAATAATTAAAATGGCAAAGATCAAAGATAAGGACAGAGTATTAAAGGCAGCTAGAGAAAGAAAAAAGATCACCTTCAAAGGAAAACCCATCAGACTAACATCAGACTTCTCAACAGAAACCTTACAGGCTAGAAGAGAATGGCATGATATATTTAACGCAATGAAACAGAAGGGCCTTGAACCAAGAATACTGTATCCAGCACAATTACCATTTAAATATGACGGAGAGATTAAACAATTTTCAGACAAGCAAAAGCTGTGAGAATTTGCCTCCCATAAACCACCTCTACAGGACATCTTAAAGGAACTGCTCTAGAGAGAAGCACTCCTAAGGCTAAAAAGCTGTCACCAGAGAAAATAAAATCATAGCAAAAAAAGCAGATCATCCAAAACTAACTAAAGGCAAAGAATAAAAACCTAGTATATAAAGAATGGAGGAGGAAGAATAAGAAGGGAGAGAAATAAAGAAACATCAGACTGTGTTTACAATAACTTAACAAGAAAGTTAAGTTAGATTGTTAGACACTAAAGAAGCAACCCTTGAACCTTTGGTAACCACGAATCTAAAGCCAGCAATGGCAATAAGTACATATCTTTCGATAATCACCCTAAACGTAAAGGACTGAATGCACCAAACAAAAGAAACAGAGTAACAGAATGGATAAAAAAGCAAGACCCATCTATATGCTGCCTACAAGAAACTCACCTCAAACGCAAAGATATCCCCAGATTAAAAGTGAAGGGACGGAAAAAGATATTTCATGCAAATAACAAGGAGAAAAAAGCAGGTGTTGCAGTACTTGTATCAGACAAAATAGACTTCAAAACGAAGAAAGTAGCAAGAGATAAAGGACATTACATAATGATAAAGGGGTCAGTCCAACAAGAAGATATAACCATTATAAATATATATGCACCCAACACAGGAGCGCCAGCATATGTGAGACAAATACTAACAGAATTAAAGGAGGAAATAGACAGCAATGCATTCATCTTAGGAGACTTCAACACACCACTCACTCCAGAGGACAGATCAACCAGACAGAAAATAAGTAAAGACACAGAGGCACTGAACAACACACTAGAACAGATGGACCTAACAGACATCTACAGAACTCTACACCCAAAAGCAACAGGATACACATTCTTCTCAAGTGCACATGGAACATTTTCCAGAATAGACCACATACTAGCCACAAAAAGAACCTCAGTAAAATCGAAAATATTGAAATTCTACCAACCAACTTCTCGGATCATAAAGGTATTAAACTAGAATTAAACTTTAGAAAGAAATCAAAAAGGCTCACGAATACATGGAGACTTAACAACATTCTCCTAATTAATCAATGGGTCAATGACCAAATCAAAACAGAAATCAAAGAGTATATGGAGACTAATGACAACAACAACACAAAGCCACAGCTTCTGTGGGATGCAGCAAAGGCAGTTCTAAGAGGAAAGTATATTGCAATCCAGGCTTATCTAAAGAAAAAAGAACATTCCCAAATGAATAGTCTAAAGACACAATTACTGAAATTGGAAAAAGAAGAACAAATGAGACCCAAAGTCACCAGAAGGAGGGACATAATAAAGATCAGAGAAGAAATAAATAAAATTGAGAAGAACAAAACAATAGGAAAAATCAATGAAACCAAGAGCTGGTTCTTTGAAAAAATAAACAAAATAGATAAACCCCTAGCCAGACTCATTAAGAGAAGAAGAGAATCTACACACATAAACAGAATCAGAAATGAGAAAGGAAAAATCACGACGGATCGCACAGAAATACAAAGAATTATAAGAGAATATTATGAGAATCTATATGCGAATAAGCTGGAAAACCTAGAAGAAATGGACAACTTTTTAGAAAAATACAACCTTCCAAGACTGAACAAACAAGAAACAGAAAAACTAAACAGACCAATCACCAGCAACGAAATAGAAGCGGTAATCAAAAAACTACCCAAGAACAAAACCCCCGGACCAGATGGATTCACCTCTGAGTTCTACCAGACATATAGAGAAGAAGTAACACCCATTCTCCTTAAAGTTTTCCAAAAAATAGAAGAGGAGAGATTACTTCCAAACTCATTCTATGAAGCCAGCATCACTCTAATACCAAAACCAGGCAAAGACCTCACCAAAAAAGAAAACTATAGACCAATAACCCTGATGAACATGGATGCAAAAATACTCAACAAAATATTAGCAAACCGAATTCAAAAATACATCAAGAGGATCATACACCATGATCAAGTGGGATTCATCCCAGGGATACAAGGATGGTACAACATTCGAAAATCCATCAACATCATCCACCACATCAATAAAAAGAAGAACAAAAACCACATGATCATCTCCATAGATGCTGAAAAAGCATTTGACAAAATTCAGCATCGATTCATGATTAAAACTCTCAAGAAAATGGGTATAGAGGGCAAGTACCTCAACATCATAAAGGCCATATATGACAAACCCACAGCTAACATCATACTTAATGGCGAGAAGCTGAAAGCTTTTCATCTAAGATCGGGAACAATACAGGGATGCCCATTCTCTCCACTGTTATTCAACATAGTACTGGAGGTCCTAGCCACAGTAATCAGACAAAACAAAGACATACAAGGCATCCAGACTGGTAAAGAAGAAGTCAAATTGTCACTATTTGCAGATGGCATGATATTGTACATAAAAAACCCTAAAGACTCCACTCCAAAACTACTAGAACTAATATCTGAATTCAGCAAAGTTGCAGGATACAAAATTAACACACAGAAATCTGTTGCTTTCCTATATACTAACGATGAGCTAACAGAAAGAGAAATCAGAAAAACAATTCCATTCACAATTGCATCAAAAAGAATAAAATATCTAGGAATAAATCTAACGAAGGAAGGGAAAGACCTGTACCCTGAAAACAACAAGACATTCCTAAGAGAAATTAAAGAGGACACTAACAAATGGAAATGCATCCCATGCTCTTGGCTAGGAAGAATAAATATTGTCAAAATGGCTATACTACCCAAAGCAATCTACAGATTCAACACAATCCCTATCAAACTACCAACAGCTTTCTTCAATGAACTGGAACAAATAATTCTAAAATTCATATGGTACCACAAAAGACCCCGAATAGCCAAAGCAATCCTGAGAAGGAGGAATAAAACAGGGGGAATTACGCTCCCTGACTTCAAGCTCTACTACAAAGCCACAGTAATCAAGACAATTTGGTATTGACACAAAAACAGACCCACAGACCAGTGGAACAGAATAGAAAATCCAAACATCAACCCAAACACATACAGTCAATTAATATTTGATATGGGGGCCTTGGATATACATTGGGGAGATGACGGCCTCTTCACCAGCTGGTGTTGGAAAAACTGGATAGCTACATGTAAGAGAATGAAATTGGACTACTGTCTAACCCCATACACAAAGGTAAACTCAAGGTGGATCAAAGACCTGAATGTAAGTCATGAAACTATAAACCTCTTAGAAAAAAATATAGGCAAAAAGCTCTTGGACATAAACATGAGTGACTTCTTCATGAACATATCTCCCCGGGCAAGGGAAACAAAAGCAAAAATGAACAAGTGGGACTATATGAAGCTGAAAAGCTTCTGTACAGCAAAGGACACCATCAGTAGAACAAAAAGACATCCTACAGTATGGGAGAATATATTCATAAATGACGTATCCGATAAGGGTTGACATCCAAAATATATAAAGAACTCACGCACCTCAACAAACAAAAAGCAAATAATCCAATTAAGAAATGGGCAGAGGACATGAATAGACACTTCTCCAAAGAAGAAATTCAGATGGCCAACAGGCACATGAAAAGATGCTCCACATCGCTAATCATCAGAGAAATGCAGATTAAAACCACAATGAGATATCACTTCACACCAGTGAGGATGGCCAACATCCAAAACACAAACAACAACAAATGTTGGCGAGGATGTGGAGAAAAGGGAACCCTCCTACACTGCTGGTGGGAATGCAAATTTGTTCAACCATTGTGGAAAGCAGTATGGAGGTTCCTCAAAAAACTCAAAATAGAAATACCATTTGACCCAGGAATTCCACTCCTAGGAATTTACCCTAAGAATGCAGCAGCCCAGTTTGAAAAAGACAGATGCACCCCTATGTTTATCGCAGCACTATTTACAATAGCCAAGAAATGGAAGCAACCTAAGTGTCCATCAGTAGATGAATGGATAAAGAAGATGTGGTACATATACACAATGGAATATTATTCAGCCATAAGAAGAAAACAAATCCTACCATTTGCAACAACATGGATGGAGCTAGAGGGTATTATGCTCAGTGAAATAAGCCAAGCTGAAAAAGACAAGTACCAAATGATTTCACTCATATGTGGAGTATAAGAACTAAGGAAAAAAAAAACTGAAGGAACAAAACAGCAGGAGACTCACAGAACCCAAGAACGGACTAATAGTTACCAAAGGGAAAGGGACTGGGGAGGATGGGTAGGAAGGGAGGGGTAAGGGGGAAGAAGGGACATTACGATTAGCAGATGTAATGTTCGGGGGGCATGGGGAGGGCTGTACAACCCAGAGAGGACAAGTAGTGACTCTATGGCATCTCACTATGCTGATGGACAGTGACTGCATTGGGGTTGAGGGGGGGGAACCTGATGAAGGGGGTAGTGTAATCACCATAATATTACTCATTTAATTGTAGATTAATGATATCAAAATTAACTAAAAAAAAGAAGAAAACAGGAAAATATCTTCACGACGTTTGGGATAAAAATTTCTTAAAAGCAAAGAATTCCATTAATCAATTTTTTTTTAATGATCAATCCAAATAGGTCAAGGAGACAAGGAGGGAGATACAAACTTCAAATTATAAAATAAATGAGTTATGGGAACAGAAGAACAACACAAAGAATATAACAAATAATATTGTAAAATCTTGGTATAATAACTGGGAGCAACTACACTTACTGTGGTGAGCATTTAGTAATTCATGTATATAATTATTGAATCACTGTTGTCCAATTTAAAAAATGAAAAAAATAAAATAATTACCAACTCAACTTCATCAAAATTAGAATGTTCTTCTCTTCAAAAGACACTTAGGAACAGACAGGCCACAGATTAAGGAAAAATATTTACAACTAATATATTGGATGAAGGATTTGTATCCAGAATGCTTAAAATAACTCCTACAATTCAGTAACAAAAAGACCAACGACATAACTTTTAAATGAATAAAATATTTGTATAGATGCTTCACAACCAAAGAAACAGAAATAGCCAAGAGCACATGAAAAAGTAGTATTCAATATCAATAGCCATGATGAGCTAAAATGAAAAAGATCTAACATAGATCAAAGATTGGTAAGGAGGTGGAATACCCGCAATGCTCATTAATTGCTGGAAGGAGGGAAAAACTATTTTGGAAATTGTCAATTTCCTAAAAAAACAAATATATTATATATGCATATGTCTATACACACACACAGGCCCACACACCATGGACCCAGCAACCCCACTCCAGAGAATTTATCTAAGAGAAATGAAAACGAGTGTCCACAAAAACCCTTGCATACAATTGTTCACAACAGCTTTATTCACAAAAGCAAAATACTTTTCTATGACCCACACTCCAATGCCCTTCAGCATGCAATTTAACAATAAATTCATATTAATGTCAACTCAGATTTCCATTTAAAGTTTGGAACCAATGTAAATGTGGCTTTAGTATGCTGCTACCAACAATACCATCTTGAGGGCAAAATCTCATACTCTGTGCAAAACACAAAAGTTTATATGTAAGAAATGCTGTTTCTAATTCTACCCACTCTATTTTCTACCAATTCCACCTGAATTCTTTAAAAATAACTTCCTTTCCTACTTCCTATATGCTGGAATCTTAGTAGAGTTCTTGAATGATGCCCCATTCCTGACAGGATAAAGCCACACAGCGCCCTTCATTTTCTGGCTTTATTCATCCCGGTAACTAATTAAGGTACGGTTACACTTTTTCATTGAAACATACACCTCACAAATACATTCATGTAAAAGAAAACAGTACAATTGCATTCAGTTCCTCAAACATGCTCCGGTTGGTTTCTTCTCAAACGCATTAGAAGCCTTAAAATCAGAACTTCTCAGTTGCAACACTGCTGACACATGGGGCCGCATGATACTTGGTTGCAGAGGGCTGTCCTGTGCTGGGTTTTCAGCCTCTTGGCTGGCCTCTATCCACTCTATGTTATCAGCAATAGCCTGCACGCCCCCTCCCCGCCACCAGCCCACTCCAGTTGTGACAATCAAAATGTCTCCAAACATAAAAGTGCTCACAGTTTGAGATCCTGACTTAAAGGACTATCTCAACATGGTTTCTCAAGACTTCCTAGGATTCCTTTTGCCTCGGGCCTCCCTTCCTCCGTGTTTCCAAACTGATACCACATCTTCAAGATTCAATTTAACAATCAATTTTTCTAGTAAGCTTTCCCAGAGCCCCCGATCACTATTGCTTCTCAGCTCCCAGAGCACTTTGGACAGACCTCTGAACTGTGACTTGTTTGTAAATGCTCTAGTCTGTGAGTTCCGTTAAGGTCAGGCCTTTTAGTTTCTGGTTTTTCTTGCATGCTCAGTGCCAAATACAGTCAACACTGGTTTAGGTACCTCAATGAACATGCTATAAAATATACACAGATATAGATTAATGATACAAAAAAAAATACACACAGATACTACTACAGTTAATGTGCTTCAGAAATATTATTCAGCCAAACTGCATGAGCTTCTAGAAGCAACATATTCTTAATTCACTCTTCTCAACTGACGAACAGTACAGCAGCATGCACATGGATGCTAATAAAGTCACGGGCAGAAAAGCACTCCGAAATGCATATTACTGCAGTTGGACAGGTGACTTCATTCTCCCACTGTCATCATGAAAATACAAATGCGTCAATGATAAAAGTAAGAAGTATCCTGCCATGCTTTCACAAGTGATACCCTAGGAACTAGGCAAAATCAAACCAAATATATTATCTGAAATGTCAGACTGATGAGAGCAAAATGGGAAGCATTTTCTATAAGCAGTGCCTGAAGAGATGTGTGGGAGAACTTCACAGAATGGTAATTATTTATCAAGCAAATGTGTGGGGGTCACAGCACAGTGTAGCATGTGGCAAACATGCCAACCGAGCAAAAAGCACTTTATACAACACAACTGCTGGGGCAAGAGTGGGGAGGGAGGGGACGGCACTGCACCCTTCAGAGAGGAAAGCTGGGTCTCCTGACAGACTACAGCTTGCCATGGGGGAAAATAACTCCACAAAGCACCCTTCTCCAACCTAAAATGAATGGCATGACCTTTCCACAGCCCATGGTATTTCAAGCATGGCTGGCATGAAGTACTGAATGTTTATTGTCATCTTATTAAGAGCCTTATTTTAGTTATGATAAGTCTTTATTTATAGCTGTGTCCCTCTTTTTAAGCTTTACTGAAATATAATTCACACCATAAAATTCACCTACTTAGTGTGTGCATAATCCAATGGTTTTCAATATATTCGGAGAGTTGTATAACCATCATCAAAATCACTATTAGAACATTTTCATCACTCCCCCCCAAAAAATCCCATACCCATTAGCAATGAGTCCCCATATCCCTCCAAACCCCCAGCCCTAGGCAGCCATTAATCTTCTTTCTGTAAAGATCTACCTGTTCTGGATGTTTCACGTAAATGTAATCAAACAATACGTGGCCTTCTGTGGCTCGCTTTCCTCACTAAGCATACTATTTTCAAGGTTCATCCACGTCACAGCATGTATTAGCTCTCCATTCCTTTTTATGCCAAACCTTTTTGTGGTGTGGATATACTATAGTATGTCTATCCATTCATCATCTGACAGACATTTGGGTTGTTTCTGCTTTTTAGCTATTATGAATAATGCTGCTATGAACATTCCTGTACACATTTTTATGTAGACATTTTCATTTTTCATTTTTCTTGCATTTATAACAAGTGTGGAATAACATGAAGTTTTTAGAGTGCCCCACAGTGGTCACAAAGCCAAGAAGAGCTATGCAAACTGTAGAGGCCCTACATCTGCCAGGACAGCTCATGCTGTGCGGTGAAGATGCCACATAGCCATTCTCACCTGTGTCAGCCAGACTGCCACAGCCCCTCATCTATGGCCCAGAGGAGCTCAAAAGAAGTCAGAAGTGAATGTGCACCTGGCTCTCCTGACCTTGATAGAATTCTTTAGGGGCCTGAGTAACAATCCCAATCCTCGCCTCCTCTCACACACAGGGAGCATCAGAAGAAGCACAGTCTATTCTTTCAAGACACTAACCAGATGTATCCTTTACACACTGCTCTGACGTACCGATTTAAATGTAACCCCTTTCCTGTGCACATCCCCTGATGTGAAAGGTCTATCAACGGTTGCCAAAGGCTTTTCAGTAATCTGATCAGAGCCCTCTCTGATCAACAGTTATGCCAGGTCATAGCCCTCAGTAAGAGACTGACTACACTCTATCTAAATCAATCACCATGGTGATTACAGTTGACATGAGGAACAGAATTTCTGGGTCATATGGTACTTTATGCTTAACTTTTTGAAGAACTGACTAACTTTTCCACAGCAGCTATACCATTTTAATTTCCACCACCCACCCGTGTATAAGAGTTCCAATTTCTCCACATCCTCGCCAATATTTGCTATTGTATAACTTTTTAATTACAGCCTTCCCCTAATGGGTGTGAAGTGCTATCTCACTGTGCTTTTGTTTCGCATTTCCCTAATGACTAATGGCTAATGATGTTAAGATCTTGTCATCTGCTCACTGGCCACCTGTGTATTTTCTCTGAAGAAATGTCTAATTCAGATCTTTGGCCGATTTTTTTAATTGAGTTGTCTTTTTATTATTGAGTTATGAGTTCTTTATATGTCCTAGATGTAAGTGCCTTATATGATCTGCAAGTTTTTCTCCCATGCTGTGGGTTGTTTTCTCACTTGTTCGAAGGTATTCTTAGGGCATGTGATCTTAAATACATCATCTTACCTAAAATAGTCAAAGCAGCCTTTCAGTGAATTGAGGGGAAGAAAATGAAGTGCATATGCATCTAACAATGATAAAGCAGTAACAGTTAATGGACTCCCCATCTACCCCACCCCCAGTCATTCTCCCCTTCATTCTCATTAATAGATTCCCCCAGTATTATAACAGCATATGGATGCTGGGGGCAGAAAAAAAGAGAGCAATTTCTCTGCCTCAGCATTTCCAAGCCTTCCTCGCAGCTAGTGTTAACCACACAACTAGTGGTATGTGAGCAACAGTACTGTGTGTGTGACCTCTGGATAGTGTTCCTACAGCAAGAGACAGTGTTGTATGATAAACGGGAGCAGGCCTCTTGGGCCTAAGGTGACTGTTAAAGTAAACCATGCACAGGAGAGAGCAGCAGCTGACACTGAGAAGCACGCCATCAACCCTGATCTAACCACCTCTAGGCTTCCTAAACAAGAGAAAAAACAAACTTTTACACTGTTTGAACCATCTTATTTTGAGTTTTTCTGTTACATGCAATCAAACCTGATCCAAAGTCATGAAACAATTAACTGAAAGCTCTTGATTCATATCCCCACAGATCAAATGCAAGCCAGGCTCCATTTTGCAGTTTATGAAATACTACCTGTTGTCACAATGTTACCTGATTGCTTTTCCAACACACGGAATAGAAGGTAGTGAAAACTGATATCGGAAAAGAAGACAAAATATATTTACATTAAACAAAAACAATCAACTGTGAAACTGCTATATGAAGGTACCCAATAGGAATTTGGTACAAAGTCCATCAGAAACCCATTTACAATACCCACATGCTCCAAAATGGGTTAAGTTTATTTGCCTTAAGCAGAATGAAAACACAGGAGCCCACAGTGCTTCAGTGTGTGCAGGAGAAAAGGAGGGTTGACTGACAGCTGCTTGATTGAATCTAAGCCCAGTTCTGTCACTTCTAAGCAACAATTCAATTTCATTTAATGCACTTCAAATTTGGCAAATGCCCACCACAGAAAAAGCATTGCATTTGGTATTGTAGTACCCAGGAATACTAAGACAGGGTTTTTATCCTCTTGGAATTCATAACCTAATAGACAAGAAACAAATTACTTGTAATTCCCAGTAGTCTATCTGGCCTGGAACTGTGGAAAGAGAGAAGAGAAGCTCATTCAAACTTTTCACTAAATAATGCCTTCAAAACCCCAGAATTAGGGTAGAGACCTCAAAGTAGACTCACCCTCCCTCCCCCTGATTTCACTCCAGAAGTTGGAGACCAATGGCAACACACTGACAGGGGGGTGGCAGAAACCTAAGGGTTCCCACCAACACTACCATTGGTAACATCAAATCTGAATAGCTGTTTCCCTGTTTAGAAATGAGGAAATAAACCAAAGGCACCAGGAGTCTGTATTCCACTGAAAAGTAGCGTGATCCTGAACATTCAAGGAGATACATACATGAAAAAGGTTGTTTTCCAAATTAACCAAAAGCTCTAGAGAGAAAGACTTACTATAAGCATGTATTACTTTGGAAAAAAGTATTTCTATAATATTTGTATTAATATTGAATATATATTGGAGTACATATGAAGACTGAATTAATATACCTATATAAAATGTTGGATCCCATAAAGGAACCTTTATGGTCCCACAGATTCTTGGAAAACTTACAAAAACCAATCAATATCTCACACCTGTGCGCTACTAAAAATGCCTATTAGATGTCCCAGAAACAAAATTGAATTAGGCAGCTGGACAGAAGAACCTGGAGCTCCGGAAAGAGATCCAGGTAGAAAAAATAGATGTCGGGGTTACCAATAGGGACGGCACTTAAAGTCATGAGACTGGACAAAGTCATAAGGGGTAGGGCAAGGGAGAAGGACTGAGCCCCAGAGAACTCCAATACCAACAAGTCAGGGAAATGAGGAACCGGCAAGAAATTTAAAAAGTGAAAAGCAAGTCAGGGAGGTGGGGGGCCAACAGCTGCAATGTCCTCAGGCAAGTGAAGCAAGTGTATCATGGGGGAGAGAGTGACTGGCCATGTCAGCAGCCGCTACCAGAAGAGAACAGGGGGATTGACCCCTGGATGCAGCACGTGGAGATCATGATAATCAACAGAAGCAACTGCCGTGGACAGGTGCCGGCAAAGGCCCAGAGAGAGAAGGCAACAAAGAACAGAAGGAAGGAAACGTGAGGCCTGAATATAACAGCTTTTGAAGGAGCTTTGCCTTTTATGAGGAGAGAGAAATCGGCAGGAGATGAAAGGGAAGATGGGTGAGATGGTTTTTCCACTGGTGGTGGTGGTGGTATTCTTTCCAGATACATGAAGTAAGAATAATTTACATGTTGAAGGCCATAATCCAGTAGAAAGGGCAAAACTAATGTCAACAAGAAAGCAAAGGAAAATGGGCTCGAGTGACATCCCAGAGTACTAGAGAGAGGATGGGAAAACAGAATGGAATCAACGGGCCAAAGGTGGCCTTGTCAGAAGCACGGCCAGCTCAAGCTACGGAGGGAAGGCAGCATGTCTGGGCTCCGTGATGGAACGGGTAGACGTGGCAGGGGAACATCTCTAATTACTTCCATTTTCACAGCAAAATAGGACACAAACTCCTCAGGAAAGAGAAGCAGTGTCAGAGGCTTAGAGAGGAAAATACGATATATTCATTAACTAGAGAATGAAGGAACTAAGAAAATAGTACATGATTCATAGCTAGAATGAATGGCCTATTTGAGGCTAATCTGAGTGAACTGGTTCAGTGTCTCTCGAGGAAGGGACTGAATCTTGCCCAAGTTGGGGGTTGTGCAAACAACTATAATAAAGGAAAAGAAGGGCACTGGAGTTGGGTATATTTAAAAGAATGACTATAATGATGAACTATGGAATGTATACCAGGTAAGGAAGGAAGGGTGTGAGGAGGCCGAGTAACAGACGGATCAAATGATTATGGGCCTTGATGGGGAATCTAAGGATACTTGCTGGAAAAAAAGCAGAGAAGGGCAGAATGTGGCATGAGAAAGAGAAAGGTTTGCAACTGAAATTATAAAGGGGTTTCAGGCAAGATCTAAAAAATGAGCAGAGGAAGGCATAGCTGGTACAGTGAAGATGTAGATGCCTGAAGGATAGAAGCTCAAGGAGTCCAGAGGCAAAGTGTTACAAGGATCATCTAAAGCAATGCTGAAACTGTGAAATATGCCAGGCAGAGAATAAAGACCATATGGTATCACTTGCATGTTGAATCCAAAAAAAAACAAATGAACAAAACAGAAGGAGACTCATAAACACAGAGAAAGAACTGGCTATTTGCTGTGGTAGGGAGTTATGGGGAGAAGAGGAAGGGCAGGTAAAGGGGAAAAGGAGGGAAAAACTTCCTTATAATTACAAAATAAATGAATCACAGGGATAAGTACAGCACAGGGAATATAGTCAATAATATTATAACATCTTTGTATGGTGAAAGACGGTAACTATACTTATCGTGGTGAGCATTTCATAACATATGTAATTGTTGAATCACTATGTTGTATACCTGAAACCAATGTAATACTGTATATCACTATATTTCAATTTAAATAAACACATACATACATAAAGAGAAAGAACCAAGAATTATAAACAGAGCAGCACCGGAGATAAACCATATAAAGAGCTAGAGATACTAAAAGCAGTTCAAAAAAGGTAAGGAAAATATGGATTGTAGAGAGATACAATTTGAGGGTGAAACCAAGTGAAGGGATAGAGAAAGAAAAGACAACCATAGGAAATATTTAAGGGGCAATGGCTCAAGAGAGGTCTAAGAAATCTGGGGAAAACCAACATGGGTCAAAGGACAGGAGAGTGGTAGGAGCGAGCAGCTAAGTACCAAGTCAAATGCTGCAGAAGATGCCAAGTGCCATACCCAATTTCCTACTGGGTTTCTTTTATTTTATTAAGGTATCATTGATATATAATCTTATGAAGGTTTCACATGAGCAACATTGTGGTTACTACATTCCCCCATATTATCAAGTCCCCACCACATACCCTATTACAGTCACTGTCCATCAGCATAGTAAGATGCTATACAGTCACTACTTGTCTTCTCTGTGCTATACTGCCTTCCCAGTGCCCCCCCTACATTATATGTGCTAATCCTAATGCCCCTTAATCCCCTTCTCCCTCCCTCCCCACCCACCATCCCCACCCCATTTCTCTTTGGTAACCGCTAGTCCCTTCTTGGAGTCTGTAAGTCTGCTGCTATTTTGTTCCTTTAGTTTTGCTTTGTTGCTATACTCCACAAATGAGTGAAATCATTTGGTACTTGTCTTTCTCTGCCTGGCTTATTTCACTGAGCATAATACCCTCTAGCTCCATCCATGTTGTTGCAAATGTCTGTATTTGTTTTCTTCTTATGGCTGAATAATATTGCATTGTGAATATATACGATCTCTTCTTTATCCATTCATCTACTGATGGACACTTAGGTTGCTTCCATTTCTTGGCTATTGTAAATAGTGCTGCAATAAACATAGGGGTGCATATGTCTTTTTCAAACTGGGTTCCTGCATTCTTAGGGTAAATTCCTAGGAGTGGAATTCCTGGGTCAAATGGTATTTCTATTTTGAGTTTCTTGAGGAACCTCCATACTGCTTTCCACAATGGTTGAACTAATTTACATTCCCACTAGCAGTGTAGGAGGGTCTCCCTTTCTCCACATCCTCGCCAGCATTTGTTGTTCCTTGTCTTTTGGATGTATGTGGAACATCTTTTCATGTGCCTGTTGGCCATCTGAATTTCTTCTTTGGAGAAGGGTCTGTTCAGATCCTCTGCCCATTTTTTAATCAGGTTATTTGCTTTTTGGGTGTTGAGACATGAGAGTTTTTTAGATTTTGGGCGTTAATCCTTTATCAGATATGTTGTTTACAAATATATTCTCCCATACTGTAGGATGCCTTTTTGTTCTACTGATGGTGTCCTTTGCTGTACAGAAGCTTTTTAGTTGGATGTAGTCCCACTTGTTCATTTCTGCTTTTGTTTTCCTTGCCTGAGGAGATGCGTTCAAGAAAAAGTTTCAAGAGAGTTTTGCCTATGTTTTCGTCTAACAGTTTTATGGTTTCATGACTTACATTCAGGTCTTTGATCCATTTTGTGTTAACTTTCATCTGTGGAGTTAGACAGTAGTCCAGTTTCATTCTCTTACATGTCCCTGTCCAGTTTTGCCAACACCAGCTGTTGAAGAGGCTGTCATTTCCCCATTGTATATCCATGGCTTCTTTATCATATATTAATTGGCCATATATGTGTGATCTCTATTCTGTTCCACTGATCTATGGGTCTGTTCTTGTGCCCTTACTGGGTTTCTTCTGAATGATCCCCAGCAATCTAACCCTACGTGTCCCCAACCGGATTCATCATCTGCCTCCATTCCCAGTCCCCCTTGGTTCTCCATCAACGGGTAAATGGCACCACCTAGTTGCTTGAGCCAGATAGCTTCTCCTGGACTTCACCCCATATACCAACATCCAAGTTATCTCTAAATTTATCTTTAAAAATCTCCCTCAGGCAGATCCTCTAGCCCGCATTCCCACTGCCACAACACTAATCTATGGCCCTTTCACCTACTCTGGCCAACTCCAAACCTTTCTGGACATTGCCAAAATGAGTTTTGAAAAACCCATCACCTACTGCCCTGCTTAAAGCCATTTAATGGATTAGGCTTGAATCCTCAAGGTCAGGGTCCTGCCCCGATCTCAAGCCTCTTCTCCTGGCTCCCTGTCTGCCCCAGTGATTTTGGATGTCTCCAGGGACCTCAAATGCGCCCTGCCCTCCCTTCTCTTCAGGCCTTCACATAGGCTATTCTCTCTGCCTGAAATATGAGTCTCAGTCCCAGCTGACCCCAAGTAACCCCTCAGTTATCAGTTAGATGTCAAATCCTCTGAATGACTCTAACCATCTAGACTAGACTAGTGGTCCCCTGGCCCTGAGTTCCCAGAAAGCAGCTCTGGGTGCCAGCAGGAGGAAATCAGAAATTTCTGTGAGAAGGAAGCTGAAAGGGTAGGGATCCAGGTCCCTATCCCGCTTTATTAAGAGAACTTTCTTTTTACATTGATATGTAAAAATGTAAAAAATACATATATTTGTAAAAATTTATTCGAAAAGAGGGCCTCCCTATTAAGCGGTTTGAAAACCACTAGGATACATGACTTCTAAAGTCCTCCCCAGTTTTGAGAATCTCCTTATAAAGTATCAACCTTTATAGATAAAAATAACTCCCCATAATCCCTCGCCAAACTGTGAGTAGAAAGTGAATGCAATCATAATAAGGATTATGGTTTATGAAGAGCATTTTGCATGATCAAGTCTTAGAGAAAATATGGGATTAAACCAATTGTATTAAAACGATATATGAAAGTACTACTAGCACTCTGCTTTCAAAACAAATGAGATTAACCTAGCAGACAACACTGCTGACTCACCTTCATCAATTACTTGGTAAAAATCACAATTACACAGTAACTAATTCTCCAAGTGCTATACCATGGCAGTTAAAAGCTTGGGCTCTAGAGGCTGAATGCAGGAGTTCAAATCTCAGCTCTTCCACTTATTAGTTACATGACTTGGGAGAATCACTTAAACTGTCTATGCCCCAGATTCTTACCATAAAATGGGAAGGCTGATCTCTATCTGGTAGAGCTATAGTGAGGATTCAATGAGATAAAGCATAGAAGAATTTAGAACACTGTGTGTGTGTTAGAAAGGACTCAATAAATGCTCGGTACCGGTGTGTGCACCATACACATGTCAGGCTGTGCCATGCAGCCTGAATCGCAGTTTTTGAACCTGTCCTCACTGGCTTAAAATTTAGCCTCTCTCACAATAACCTTCTCTTCCACTTTTTTCCAATGTTGGCAAAATGCTTATTAAGTTACCTGTCCTTTTCATGGTAGTGCCAAATTTATCATGGTCCTTAAGGGCACATTTATTATGTACTTGGTCTTGAATTCATTTATTGGAAAGTAAAGCATAGATTGTCCCTCTCTGCACTAACCCCTGATTATATCATCTGAGGGAAGAGTAAGCATTAAATACCTTTGTTTCTTGGGTCCTGACCTGAAATGAACTTTCTGTTTAAAAAACCTTTACACTGTAAACTTTTATTCTACAGATATGAACAGCCTCATCTCAAGACCACTGTTAACCAAAACCAGGACAGGTAAGGAACTGTCACACTGTGAGCCCCCTAGTGGTTTTCCTCAGTGCTACAGGAAGACCCAGAAATAAACACCAGAGAAGTAGTCATATTGCCAGATGAACTGTTCTCTTTTTTTACTTCCTCCTCTGTGGAAAGATTCTTTTATAATTAAATAACTGAAAGTAGTCATACAAGAAAAAAAAAATAACTAGCCTTTGAATAAACAGTTTGCCTATGACCCTCTATCACATACAAAGTGTATATACAGAAAAATTTCTACACACAAAAATCAGTATTGTTCTGTGTTAATAGCCAACACCATCTCTTTTTAGCTTTGTCACCCACTTGCTCACTTTCATTCATTATTCTTTTAGTGCCACAAATGAGGCTTGGATCAACAATGTTCTAAGGTTATTTTTTAAGTGACAGCACTGGTTACAATGACTCCAAACTTCAGGCAAGATTAAGCTATCACTCCACAAATGAACACAGTAACCATTATGTTCTAAACAGTTCATATTGAAGACATAGATCTGGAAATGTAACAAGATAACATTCTTTCAGGCCACGGGAAATCTCAGTTGTAATCAATTTCCTTTTTTTAAATGACTCAGGAAGTCCAATAACTCCAGTAACTTACCGGTCAGCAGCTTCTACATCAAAACAGAACCTTCTGTCAATGGAGTCAGTATGCCTTTTGGTACATTCTTTCAAAAAGAACGCCTCTCCATCCCCCTGCAAATAATCGTTTTAAACGTTCTCAAAAACTGAAGTATAAACATATACACACTAAGGCACCTATCCTGGTAGTGCAGGCACCAAAGTACAAGATTTTAAGTCCCTTCATCCTATTCTCTTTTGAACTTGTTTGTTTAAACACTATTTATGATCACTTTATCCTTCTCCTTTTATTACGGTTTTCTAGATCTTGCTTTGATTACAGTAACATTAAAGCAGACTTCCTAAGTGCTAATTTGAAAAGGTGGATGTACAGTTTCTACATGCTAGAATATGTTATTCTCGTATTTTGCTTTTTAAAATAATGATAATTTGTTTTGTTCTATTATGTTATACCATATGTAATAATCAATATGTGACCATTTTTGACCTATATAAATTTTAGTTCCCTATGAATCTACCCGTGGGCCCCAGATTAGCGACTGTGATCATCTAGATCAAACTAGAACCACTCAATCAATGTGGGGTTTTTTTTTTGTTTCCTAAGTGAATCACCCCAAACTTAAATTTACTTAATTTTTTTTAATATGGTACCATTTTACCTCACTAAACCATCTTCTCTAAGAGCATTCAAAAGAGGTAGAAGATGGGGGGCAGGAGCAGTGCAGGACACAATCCTCACCTGAGAACCATCAGAAACCTGAGTACATAATTCTAGAACATGTTAACATTTCCTAGAATGTGAGAATATCAAAAAATTACACAAACATTTAAAATATCATGGTCATTATATTCTAAAATATATTTTTGATTACTTGGTGGTTGAAACAGAATGACATCAGTAAGGAAATATGTCTGAGGAGGCTGAGTTAGCTCTGACAGGACCTTACCTTCAAACCCCATGCTCAATCCACACTCTCTCAGCCTTCCAGAGTGACAGTCTCCCTTCCTTCACTTCTCTCAGGCCAATTTTCCATGCCTATTTCATTATTACAAAACTTCTTTTGTATTATAAACTGCTTTAGATTTTTTTTTTTCAGGAAGATGCAAAGCATATATAAATATATAAGCTTGGGTTAATTCTGTAGTCACCTAAACAAAATGATACCCATCCACCCAGCAAACAATAAATTAGCCCTTTAAAAAAAATATGTTACTAATTATGTTCAATATTGGTGGGAAGAGCTTTGTCTACAAACCATCAATGATTGTTACAAGCTGCAGCTTCTACATAAAACACACAGGATCACCTTTCCTACACAGCCAGCTACTGTGGTCTTCTTGCTCTTTTCTTGCTATCTATCATGTGTTATTTTGTTTATTTCAGTGGGAGCTTACCTAAGTAAGAATTTTTAAAGTCTAAGTGAAAAACAGTAAAATTCATTATAGATCATCTATCCTATAAAGGTTTTCAGGCTTTGAATATATGTGCACACATCAGATCGCTGTAAACACTAATCGGACAGATCACTGGGTCATGAAAGCTTGTTTAAGTATTAACTTTATATTCTAAGAGCACTGACATACAAGGATTCTACTCTTTCCTTATTAAAAAGAAAAAATATCTGACCATAAAAACCCACACATACAACTCAAAAACCACAAGTTATTGCTTGTTGTTCTGTGGCCTCTTTTACTTAGAAGCAAAAGAATGGTTAACCCGAAAAACAAAATACAACGTATTTTCATTGGTGAATATAAACATCATTAAAATGTCACCCTCAAAAACTTCCTCTCCCATAGAATACAAAGTATAAAAACAAATACTCACAAGTTTCCCCCCAGATCTATGTTCAAATGGGATGATGTTGAACTTCTTGGCTGCTTTCCGATACATGCAGTAGTGCTTCACCCAACTGGAACCAAAAGGAGCCGGCCCTTCAACAAGAAATAGAACGTTATATTTTTCCTCCTAAATAAGCAGATATGCAGAATTACAAACTACTACTAAAGCAGAAACAACCAATAAGCAGCAACTGATAAGAGCTCAGGGAACCAAATCAGCAGTGCTACTGTTCTTATTGAAAGGGAAAAGCAGGGGAAATAAGAAGCCTCAGAGAGATCACTTCAGAGACTATCCTAATACTTTGCCGCAACACAGAAGTGATGGAAGGACATATTTTTCAAATAGTTTGCCAGCCTGTTAGCCCACACCTCAAAAATCTCTTAATTGTGAGCTACAACTTTTGCTTGTTTCCATATATTAAGATCTTAGGAGGGTTTCAAGAGTTCCCGTCAATATGTGATGGTTTGAGGTTCAATTCTGGCCTCTTAAAATGATATAACTATAGACTCGCAGTGCTGAGAAAAAGCATCTAGTCTAGAAACCTACCCTAGAGCTTTAAGCCTGCTCTAGCGCCTCAGTGAGCAGCCATCCTTAATGATGCTTAAGCTAAGCTTCAAAATGAAGTATGAAGAATACAGGGTGAGGTTTCCACAGATGCACCAGAACATTCTCAGAACCACTTTTCACCTCTTGCTAAGTTAGGATTACCACCATCCAAGCTCTTCAAAGTCAGTCGTCTATTCAGGGGTACCTAGCATTTAGAATTTCAGGTGCCAGGAAAGGTCCAATTATAACAAAAGTTAGGCCCAACGGAGTTTAACAACTTTATCTTTTGCCAAGTAAACACATTGTTAAAGAAGCAATTAACATCTTCTATCACCATCATTTCATCTACAAACAAACCAACCTTCTACACCTAAAAATCAGGGACAAGCTAAGGAGGGAAAGGAAGACTCACCTGAAAGGAATACACTTACCTGTAGGAAAAGCCTATTACATTATCTTGCTGGGGCTGGGGGAAGAGATGCAAGGGATAACTAGATCACAATAAATCTCATCTCAGCCCATCACCAGTGCAAAGACCAGAAATCAGGAACCACTGGTGTGCCTGTTATGAATAGCTAGCATTTGTATCGTGTTCTGGGGGGGGGGGTCACAAAAATACTGTACAGATACTTCATTCAATATGAAGAAAGAAGACCTCAAGGGGAGATGGTGTATTATTGTCTTTTTAACCTAAAAAAAAAAACTTAAGCTTCAACCAAATGCCTGAGATGACAAAGCCTAACTTCAAATCAGTGTCTCTGGCCCCAAATATCAAGGTCTCCCCACTAAGCCATCATCCCCTACTGACCTCCACCTGACCCTACTCAACTGGCTCTGAGCATAAAGGCTTTTCACACCCATCCAAGCTCCAGGCAATAATACAAGAGAGAGTGTGGCACAGACTTGAATTTCAGACTGACAATTCCAGCATGCAGGAGTTGTCCCATCTGGGGAATTTTCTTATTGCTAATTGAGGTAATAATAGTACCTTCACTTCACAGAGTTTTTTAATAGATTAAATGAGACAAGTTGCAAAAAGAGCTTAGCACAGTGCCTGGCATACAGGTTAACAAGAGGAGAATTTTGCCATTATTGTTTTTGTTTTCTCATCTAGTTTGAGCCCAGTTCCTCTCAAAACCAGTAAAACACAGTTATGAATCTGAAAATTTTAATTTCCTGTGATTTCCACTTGACCATATAATCCAAAAGTTCTATCATTTTTATGTCTCTACTCTAATTTTTCATTCAGTTCTTTCAAATTCAATAAGAAGATAGAATATCAGAAAAATACAGAGTTCCTCCACACCCTGTAACGGTTCTCCACTGAGAGTCATGAAGACTTATGATAGTCCAGATTCAATAAGGACAAAGGGGAAAATAATCATCATTCTGCTGGCTGCATAAAACATCAACTTTAATTCACAGTACAGATACCGCATAGCTGCTCCCTAAGTACTCCGCTACTGGACTGGTCAGTTTGAAAGTCCTATAAGTCAGCCACATTTAACAATAGAATGAAGACGACAGAGCACCTTGACTGCAGCCAAGGGTGGGGTGGGGAGACAAGCAGTAAACAGAGAAACATTTGCACATTCTCCTCTTTCTGCTCCCTAGTAATCAGGTTCTACAGTTGAGGAAGTAAACTTTAAGGGCTCAACTGCTAAAATAAGACCAAACTGTCAGAAGTGTGAGTTTTGGGGTACCTTAATTTTCAGATGAAGGACACTCTCTGCAATGGGTACTAACAGCAGCACTACTAGAAATTCCGTGAGATGAGTAAGTTCTACAGCCCCCTGCAATCACCCTGATGATTTTAGTACAAACAATCTCAGATTGCTATGGCAAGAAATAATGTGAAGGAAGAAGAGAAGTGTATCCTTCTTGACTTTAACATATGGAGAAACGGGGAGGACGCTCGGGGGAGGTGTGTGTATGTATACAAGTGTGCGTGCTGTGATTAGGACTGGGTGAGGAGAAAGAAAACAGATGATATTCCGCCTAGCTTTCAGCCTTACGCCAAGTTCTGACTCCCTTACAAGCAGGTTTTAGCCAAGTGTGGATTGATTTTGGGGGGTTTGACTGGAAAGCAAGTGCTCATAGGATTTAATTTCATTGTTCCCTCCCTAGAGCCGGAATATATTTTCCCCATAAATGCAAAATACATCTTCGAGGGAGCAAAGAAAGTGGTAGGAATAATTATTCCAAAAATAGAGAAATTACAGTGAGAACTTTAAAATGATTTTTAGCTAGTTATTCATCACTGTTGGAGGGCCTCTTACTTTTTTCCTGCACATACAGGTAGCCTTCTGCTGTGAACTGGCTCGCTCGTTTATGGTCTTTGGGATTCTGTCTGATTTTGTTCATAAGCTCTTCTACTTCTGACCTTGTTCCTTCGAAACGATTCCGAGTCTGAAATGGATTAAAAAAACACACAAGTTTTAAGTTCTCACGTGAGTTTTTTCACATACATACATTTTTAAGTCTCTGGATGACTGTAATTAAATTTGTAGGAATTTTCTATAAATTTCTCAAAATATACCCATCCTTTCCAGTGTGTCTTTTTGTTAAGATTACTGTTAAAGGGAAAAAATTAGTGGTAAAATAGCTAACAGAGGAATCTAAGCCAAGGTAACTAGAGCTTATTTGCTCTTGAAACTATGCAACACAAACAATGATTCTATTATTTGACGTAAGAATACCTGCCCCCATACCTCCTAATACTAAACTCTCAGATTTGTTTAAAAAACAGGTCATAAAATATCTGGCAAGTCTGGGCGACAATCAATCTGACCCGCTGTTATAGTACACCAAGCAATGTGTCAAAGTATTCAGATTCTGAAAAATTTAATTCTTCTGTGCAAATAAATATGAGTATCATTTTTTTTCCAGGTCATATCAATTGCACTTGAAAATGACATTTCTTCTCAGAAAAAAGAAGGAGGGAAAAAATTCCACCTACAGATAATGTCTTTGATATCTGAAGAGACAAATCACATTTCTGACACCCAGGAGACTTGCTGTGCCAATATCTCTGTCCAGCAGCTACACGGAAAATGTATAACGCAAAGGTGAAGGGACAAACGCACTAAGGCAATTACGATGAGTCAGCACCACTGAGTTTCTGGACATTTCTTTCATCCACACTCAAAAATAATTGTATTAGCACCAAAAAGCTGCTGATGTGGAACTGTGGAGAAGCTGAGATGAGAAATTATTATTGATATCTCTCCTCTCTCCTCCTACAATGGACGGGGTTACCAACGGTCCTAAGAGCAGAGAAAATGGAAGAATGGTACATATATCATAGGGCAATGGGGAGTCTGATAAATGTAGATTGTAAAGGGAAAACTTATCTGCAGAGGCTTATTTTAAAAGACACTTTTTTGTGTTATTATTAATATACAATTACATGAGCAACATTATGGTTACTAGACTTCCCCTATTATCAAGTCCCCACCACATACCCCATTACAGTCACTGTCCATCAGTGCGGAAGGATGCTATAGAATCACTACTTGTCTTCTCTGTGTTATACTGCCTTCCCTGTATCCCCCCACCCCACCCCCACCCCACTACATTATATGTGCTAATTGTAATAGCCCTTAAAAAGACACTTTTTAAAGAACCCGTTTACGTGCTAGAAGCAAAGGCAGAGCTTTGAAAAGGAGGGGAAATTATTTGTTAATGGCCAGCTCCCTCTCCTCTTCCCATTTCTCATGCCTCTAGGATTTCTTGTCCCCATCTTAACACTGTTTATACCCTGATTTCATCTGCCTCCTTTGTCACTTTGCTGAGATTCCCCTTAACCCTCATTTCTGGCCATCTGTGTGAAATATTTATACACATACATCTATACACACACATATATGTGTGCCATATATGTACAGATGCTCATTCACATTGAAATAATCTCTCTGAAATTATTCTGATGTGTATAGGTAACCTTACACCCCTTCCCCCATGGGCGTGTGACAAACATCTTCCACGCACAAGCCAGCCATGTGGGGATAGTTTCACTGGAGCCCCCAGGAGATCCTGGTGCATCCCACACCTGGCTCCAGGCATGGAGGCACGGCTGGCTTTGCAGGCACGTAACCTGTGCAGTCAGTCACACAGGCCTTATGCTCAGGAGGTCGAGCAGATGGTTGAATGCTCTACTCTCATTGCCTTGAGAGTCTTCATTTTTGAGTAAGGGGCCCTGCTTTCTCAGTTCACCTTGGCCACACAAATTATGGATCCAGTTGTACCTGAAAGTTTTCATCCAGACCAGCCCTGCACTTGGAAGATGAGGTCTAGACAGAAAGTAATTTTCCATTAAGTTATACAGCCTGTTAGTGGGGGGAAAGAAGTCAGGAATATAATCTAACCTGACCTGACTGTGTAATGTTCTTTTTAGAACACTGTTTTGCTGCCTGAAAATGGATTCTGAAAAATCACAGCATCTTTGGACTAAATATTCTATTACCTACATTGAAGTTAGGTCTAATCTATGCACATCCATTCTGACATTTTTTAGAATTCTGTTACATTATAGCCACTCATGGGACTTTGGAGAGGAGGGATTTACTCTATCATTTAACCCAGCTAAATGTCCAAACAATCTACAAATAAAAATTGTCACCTGAATCACAAAAAATATATTTCATTATCTACATTCTCAAGTATAGGAAACTACACACACAAAAAAAAACCTTAAAAGTATAAAATCTAGACAAAAACTATTCATTCTCTATTCTAAGATGTTATGAAATTTAAAGTCAGGTGGTAAGCAGAACAGAGATTCCCACCCTTTGCATGTCTTCCACTAGGTGCTAGGAGTCTGTCCCAAAACCAACTCATTGCATTTCTAACAAGGCCTCAAATCATGCTAAACATAACCCGAATAACTTTTCAATGAAGACACTTCCAAAATCAACTACAGTATTGAGAGGAAAAACATCCACCACCTTCTGATCAAAATCACATATTGTTTAATAAAGTTCTCCTATTTTATCCAGATCTAATCAAAAGCATACATTTTCCAGGAAAATAATGAAGACCAACAGCAACTGTGAACCCAACACGAGTGGGTATGCATAAAACACAGGGTAGAAGTTCCTCTTGAACCCTGAAGCCTATCTGAAAATAAAAACTGAGTAAGATACACAGGTAGAAAAGAAGAAATTTAGATCATTATATTGAAATGCTGCAAGTCTCATGTGGAGGACTCTTTCGTCTGTTTTCTTACATAGAGAACTGAGAGTTACACAGCACAGCTTATCCTTGGAACGGTCTCACAACGTGCAGGAGGGCCACAGGGGACACTGCCGGTATGGTGTATTTAAAAGTTGCTAAGAAAGTAGATCCTAAAAGCTCTCAGCACAAGGAAAACAAAAAAGGTAATGGGTATTAACTAAACTTACTCTGGTAATCATTTTGTACAGTATGTAAGTCATTATTCTGTACATCTTAAACTTATACAGTGTTGTATGTCAATTAATATCTCAAAAATACTTGAAGAAATTATGTGAATCTTGAATCTAAAAACACTAGTTTCCCTGATTCAAAAAGATATACGCACCCCTGTGTTTGTGATTATTTACAGTAGCCAAGATAAGGAAGTGTCTGCCAATAGATGAATGGATAAAGAAGATACGGTATATATACACATACACAATGGAATATTACTCAGCCATAAAAGAAATCCTGCCATTTGCAACAACATGGATGGACCTAGAGGGTATTATGCTCAGTGAAATAAGCCAGGTGGAGAAAGACATCCCATATGCTTTCACTTGGTTGTGGAATCTAAAAACAAAACAAAATGAACAAAACAGCAGTCGACTCAGAGACACTGAGAAGTGACTGGTGGTTACCACCGGGGAAGGGTTAGGGTGTGGGAGAAGGGGATAAAGGGGCACAAAAATCTCTTTCACATAATGTAAGTTGGTCACGGGAATGAAAGAGCAACACGGAGAATACAGCCAATGGTTCTGTAATGTCTTCCTATGTTGACAGATAGTAACTGCACTAGTTGGGGCGAGGATTTAATAATGCGTTTAACTACTGAGCCACTGTGTTGCATACGTGACACCAATATAATATTGTAGATCAACGATACTTCAATAAAAAGGTTTAAAAATAAGAGTAATAAAAATAAAAACATACTAGTGACTTTTCTAAAACAAGGGAAGAAAAATAAATTACATTAATATTTTTTTAAAACGCCGCCAGGGGGCAGTATTCCCGGAACCTCACCTAGTTGGAGCAGTTTGTTACACTGAGAAATGACCAGAAGGTGGCGACGTAGCCTCAGTTTCACAGCTCCAACAGCTAAGCCTGTCTTACAAGTTTAAGTCTTTTCATAAAATAAATCAAAAACACATCTCAAACATCTCCTTATACCAGAAAGCTTTCATTTCCTTACATTCTGAATGTTGATTTGCAGCTCCATTTTGTAGTGATTGAAGTCTTTGGCCAATTCATGGCCCTGATGATAGAAAGTAAACATTCCCTGAAAAAATGACAGCATCTAAGACAAAGGAGAGAAAGGAACATTAGCAAAAAAAAAAAACTCAAGGGGAGGAAAAAAAAAAAAGAAAACAGCCAAGTATTTGCCCTCATCTCATTTTGACTCCACTGAAGCAGAACCATTAAAAGTCACTAGAATTCAGTTAAATCTAACTGCATTATTTAAACTTGTTCTTATAAAAAAATGAAAGATTGGTGATTTTTCCTTAACTATGAGCACCATTATACAGCTTTTACAGTATGCTCTATAGGGGAAATGGGATTCTACATCATTCACTTGTCCTTTTTAGTCAAGAGAATCTCTATATTCATTTACAACCAAAACTTTACCATGCTGGTCGATAGAATCTATAAGGAAAATAAAATCACAGAATCGAAGAGCTAAAGGCTCTCTCATGGGGCATCCTCTGTGGTTTTTTTGACAAGGACCTCAGTGACTAGGGCATAAAGGGGCAAAAAGGCAGGGCGGCGGTCAAGCTCTGAGTTCCTCACCAACTCTCCACCTGCCCCTCTTGTTTATAGGGCAGCTGCTTCCGCCCACATGTGAGTAAATCTAAAGGGAGTAAAAGTGATTAGGGGTAAGAGCCAAAGAAATCCTGAAACTCATTTTCTTCAGAATGTCACATCGCTTAGCAGTTAGGAATTTGGGACTCTGACGTCAAGTGACCACGAGGGGTCACATCCCAACTTCAGCAATGTTATGGAATCTTAGACAAATTACTGAAATTTTCTCTACTTCGATTTCCTCAACTGCTAAATGGGATGATAAAAATATAGCCTTATTGAATTACTGTGTAGAATAAATGCACAAGCACAGTACTTAGAACAATGACTTGAACAATGACTGAGCATTGTAAATGCTCAATAAACATAGGCCATTATTATTATTTTACATAAAAAGAAAACTTTAAGGAGGATAAATTTTTATCTACTTTTTAAATTTAGGTTAATTCTATTACTCTAACTGGGCCATAGCTTCCCTGAATGCCAATTTTTAAAGTAATCCTTGCTTGGTTACTTTTTTTTCTCAAAATAATAAACACAATGGGTAAACGGTATGGCAAATGAATTACATCTCAAAGCTGTTTTTTTTTAATCACAAGCAAAAACTTCTATGTGAAAATTAACTTTGAGAATCATGATTCCAGTGTTTCTCAATTTTTTTAATTAAACCCACACTATGAAATGCCCTTTACATTTCAATGAAGATATATTCACATTATTGCATAAAGAACTGCAGCTACTAGAATACATCAGTATCAGAATAAACAAAAATCATGTATGTTAGTGGAAGTATCAAGAAAAGTTAGAGTAACTCACAAAATTGTTTCAAAGAGCATTTCCACACACCAGATCTTAACTTTGGTTGCATAAGCATTGTGAGTTGTATTAGAAATCACCTATTACCAACAACTGTTGAAAGTACAAAGTTTGGACTGGTGTACTTGCTTTAGAACAGACCTGAATGAAGTTTTTTTTTTACCCCATCAGCACCACCACCCTCACCCACATTCTAACATTGTTTCTACACAGGATTTTTCTTTAACGGGCAGAAATTGCACCTGACTGCAGAGATCTTGAGACCATGTAGCAAAAGAAAGAATATTTCAGTTATGGTTGCTGGGCCAATAAGGCTCAGAACCACTGATCTGCAAGGGGTTCCTGGACTTCATGGCTACAATGTCTTGTTTCATGATTACGCACCATGGCCTCTACCAATCATAAACTAGATCTAGAAAGAAAAAGCATTTCTGTTTTATCACAAAAATCCAGTAGCAGAACAACCTGCTGGAATACTTACAGGTTCCACAAACTCAAACTTCTTTCTTTCTTGGATTTCTTGAAGCTTACATACATATTCAAGAGACAGTTCATAAAAGTGCTGCCGGTTTTGCTCCACTTGGATATCTGCCTATGTTAAAATAATTGAGGTTGGTCAAATTAGAGACAGTGAGGAAGCAAACTCTTGATCAGAGGTCCTGTTCACAGGCAAATAGAGCCCAATGTCTGCCTTTCTAAAAAAAAAAGTGCTGGAACAGAGTCATTAGTTATTCACTTATGTATCTTCTACGGCCACTTTACTGCTACAACAGCTGAACTGAGTAGTTGCAACAGGTACCTTATGGTCTGCAAAAGCCTAAAATATTTACTATCTGACTCTGCAGACTATGTCTGCTGGCGCCTGCTCTCTACGAGGTGACCCCAAAGGACTGAGAATCAGATAGCACAGCTCTTCGTGAAAAAAGTCATCCAACCAACACTGCACCCACGGATGAGCCATACACACAGAATCATAATCACATAAACATTCCTTCCATGAACAAATCCTCTGAGAATGAAGTCAGCCTGGGAAAGGGGCTCTGGGAAACTCCAGTCACCCCAGCACTCTCGTGTGAAGGCAGCAGCTGAGGAAGTGGTGGTTGTGGTCCCATCTCTAGAACCTGGATCTCAAAACCAGGCTAGGGCTTGAAGCCCATCCGCAGGTAGTCACGCTCCTAAGGCCTCAGCGTCTCATCCCCTGGTAGCAAACAGGCACTATGGGAGTGAACAGAAGACTATTCCAAAAAAAAGGTTCCAACTCACCTCGTCTAACTAGGATGGAACTGGGAGAGAAGTGCCTTTTCCACAGAAAACAGCAGAGAAAGAGTTCTCATCCTAGAAACCATTCTTACAAGGCATCATGTATTTCCTAAATTGATTGATATTACTTTTAAAAGTATTTATCTAGACATTTCTCCAAAGAGTATATGAAAATGGCAATAAGCGTATGGATAGTTGCTCAATATCACTAATCATTAGAGAAACACAAATCAAAACCATGGGATGCCACCTCATACCTATCAAAAAACAGAAAGTAACAATGAAAAAAACTATCCAAAAATTTAAAATATCAAGTACTGGTGAGGATGTGGAGAAATTGGAACCCCATGCACTATCGGTGGGAATGTACAATGCTACCGCCACTATGGAACACATGGCAACTACATTGTAAAAGCCTTACAGCTTGGCAAGTCCCCCAAAAAATTAAAGCTGGAATTAGCATATGATCGAGCAAGCCCGTCTCTGAGGATATATACTCACAAGAACTGAAAGCAGGGACTCAAAACGGGTATTTGCGTACTCATTCATAGCAGGAATATTTACAACAGCTAAAAGATAGAAGCAACCAGGGTCCATCAACAGAAAAGCAGATAAACAAAATGGTGTATATGTACAATAGAATATTATTTAAGCCTCAGAAAGGAAGGACATTCTGACATGTGCTACAACATGGATGGAACGTGAAGGGCATAAGAAGTAAAATAAGTCACAAAAGGACAAATACTGCATGATTCCACTTCCATAAGGTACCTAGAACAAATTCACAGAGACAACAAGTAGAAGGGTGGTTGCCAGAACCTGGGGGGAGGGGAGAGGGCGGACATGGGAAATATTGTTTAATGGGTACCGAGTTCCAGTATTTTGAGATGAAGAGTTCTGGGAATGGAATATGGTGATGGTCGCCCAACAATGTGAATGTGCTTAATGCCGGTGAATTGCACACGTGAAGATGATTAGAATCCTATATTTTATGTTTATTTTTACCACAACGAGAATTTTTCATATTTTGGAAAGGAGGAAAAACAGTTATTTATCTAACGTAATAAAAATGTTTTAGCACCACATGTGATTTAAGATAATGTTTAAATATAATAGTGTTACTAAGCCCAAATCAGAATTTCTACCTAACACTCATCAAAACCAGATTTTTATGCCTCTAATAATCATAGTCTGAGAGCTCAGTCACCAGCAGTTAACAGACACAACTCCTGGGGTGGGGGCGCGGGGAATGTAATTTTGTTAAGTACTGAATAAAATAAAGATATTAGGGGTTAAGAGTGGATTCTTCATGTTATTGTTACTGGGAAATGTCCCTCAAGAAAATTACACCAGGGACATATTCACCAATTTTTTTTTTTTTTTAATTTTAGCAGAGTCTCTCTCCAGGTTGTTTATGCCACTACCGCCACCCTGGCATTGCTGGTCAGGCTGTAGAAACACCCCCTAATGTGCTGAGTGTTCAGAATAGCTATGCCATTCGCTGCATGATTAATCACGAGGACCCCCAGTATCGTCAATAACCCTAATTTACAGCCATGCCAGGAACATACAAACCACATAAGCAGCACAGTCCTTTAGCCTGACTCAAAGTCTAGAAGACCATCACTACTCAGGTATAATAAGAAACATATCTGGTCTCCAGTTCCTGGCACAAGTTTGTGAAATCCTTGGCATTTCCTCAGTGATGGAATCATGCCTTGCCTTTCCCAGGACGCCCCTTCGGAGCACCCCTGAGTTTATGCTAATAAGGGATTTACAGTGGGGCCCCCAGGCAGCACCAGAAAGACCAAGAGATTAGAGGACTGGAATTGTCAGCCCCGCCTTCGATCTCTGGGAATGGGGTGGAAGGAGTGGGCACTACAGATTAAGCTCTACAAAAACTCTTGAACGAGGGCTGATAAACCTTCACGTTGGTGGACACATCCATACGCCTGGAGGGTGCCACACCCCACTTCCAGGAGGAAAAAAATTTTGTGCTTGGAAAAAAAACAGCCGAGTAAGGCAGACACTAAATAAGATGGTCAGGGAAACTCTTCTAACAAGGTGAACTCTGAGTGGAGAGTATTTGAAAGAGTATTTGGAGGAGGGAGGCATGTGGTTCTGGATTGGGAATGTCCGAGGCAGTACGAAGAGCAGAAGGAATGGCCCTGAGCCTGGAGTCTGCTTGTCCCCGTGCGGCTACAGCAAGGCGGCCCATGCGGGTGCGCGGGGGTGGGTGCGTGCGCCCCTGGCCTCCGGAGATAGCTGCCGTGAAGGTCTGGAGAAGAGGCAGAGGAGCAACAGGAAGGCTCGCTCGGCCTGCTGAGAAAATAAACTGTAGGGATACACTGGTGGAAGCTGGGAGACCCACCAAGAGGCCCTTGCCGTAATCTGTGAGATGCCAACAGGCTTGGGTCAGGAGGACGATGGTGGTTATCAGGAGAGGTGGCCCTATTCTGAGAATATTCCAAAGCTAAAGAAGACATATGCTGACAGACTGGGTGTGGGGTGTGGGAGAGAAGGCCAAAGATGACTCCAAAGAGTTTGCGTATGCAACGTTTAGAATGAGATACCTAATTAGATAGTGAGGTAGAGATGGAAATTTACTTAGGGCATGAAAAATCCCTTCGGGATACCAGAAAATAGAGATAAGGGGAAAAGGGAAGTAGAAAACTGCTAGCCTAACTGAGAGCTTATAAAAACAAAGCTGTCATTTCCAAATTGACAGAGGGTAGGAGATGGGGGAGCACATGGGACAGCTGCATGGTTTTCTACATTATATGGAAAAAGGGCAGAATGTACTCTACCTACCTAGAGTATTACAGTGGGATTAAGTGGTATAAAAGCTCCTTTGTCCTTCATAAACTATCAGATGCCATCCAAATGTCAAAGGTATTAAAAAGACAAAACAAAATGTGACGTGGATAATATCAAAATGACCACACACACATACACACAGAGTTTGCAACTAAATACCTGACATTTAAATATAACCCAGGTTTATACCAAAGTCAATGTTGTTTGTGTCATTTGGGTGATACTCTATTAAGTGTATAGTATAGTGGTATGTTACGTTCGGACTCCTTATGTGTTCAAATATGAACAAATGAGAGAGAGAAAAAAAAAATCACACTTTTGTGGGATGAGTAAAGATCCTAACAGCTGCAAACAACATCATTTTTAATGAAAGCATATGTTCCAAATTGTAAACCACTGAGTTTCCATTCAAGCATGTGAGAGCAGAAACAAGTGGCAGGGCATTTAGAAAAGAGAGAGAAAATGAAAGATATAAATTCTTTTCTCCTTACATATGGCTTTCTTGAAAAAAAAAATTCTATTAAACACAAGTAAAACACATCTCTTTCCAGTGAAGCTAAACCTCCTGAAGCTTCAGCCTTAAGTAAGATTAATGCTGCCTTCACATAAAAGCAAAATGGTATATGAGCTTGTTAAATTCAATTCATTTCTCCAATAAATCTTGAAAGCCAATTAATGAACCGATTCCTGAAAATAACATGTTGTTCAGGAATGCTGGTGAAAAACTGGCTCCTGTGAAAATATACTCAGAATCAAAAAATTTTAGTGCCATGAATCCATGTGAATTAATCACCATAAGATATATTAATTATTCTGTGTCTTGGCCACAAGAACTCTTTGTTCTTATCTTAATTCATGGCCATACCTGTTCATTTTTTCCCATCTCTAATAATTCTAGATGAAAAGTTTTACAAAGAAAAGCACACTGAAAAAAGAAAGGCATTGTGGCCCGAATTTTAGAAAGAAATGAACAGAAAAGTAACAACAGTACCTCTTGTAAATGTGAGTCTTTCTTTTTTGCAGATAAATTCAAATGTTTATCAATCAGGCTATAGTTCTTCTCCGTCTCTTTGTCAAACTTCTTTTTTTCTTCCTACAAATCAGAAAACACAGACAACTGTGATTAAACAGGAAAAAAATTCATAAACATCGTTAGTCCACTAGGGAGCTCAAAATATGACAAATATTTGAAAATAAAGAACCACTAAGTGTGATGAAGTTATCTGAAAAATCTATCTGCTCCCAGGCCAATGTTTATAACCATCAAGACAGCATTAGGGGGTTGGTGGGGGGGACCTGATGAAGGGGTAGTTTAATAACCGTAATATTGCACATGTAATTGTAGATTAATGATAAAAAAAAAAAGAATCAGCAAGGGACTGTCTCCTTGCACCTGCCTGGAGCTGACAGCCTTGCAGTTAACAATCGCATGCAGAATGTTCTCAAGAGCCCCTCCCCCATATCTAGCACATGAACAAATTGGGGAAAGAGAAGAGGGGACCCACGGATGCCTTTATGTCAAAAAAAAAAAAAGACAGCATTAGGACTGAAGTCATTTATCTTTTCTTTTTTTTACCTTTAATAGGCTTTTTTCCAAGGCTATGTGTCAATTCTTCACACTTAGTGTTTAGAATTAATGCTATGTCACTTGTCTCTCATTAAAAAATAAAAGTAAGAAGAACATAAAGCTTAAAACAGCAAAACCACTGCAGACAGCAAAACCACTGCAGATTTTGGCATAGAAATGGCATTCATTTAAAACTGATTAAAGTTTGCTCTAGTTAAAATAATGAAAATCGCAATTGGACAAAAACACCTTGAGATAGATCTTCCCTAATTGTCCAGTATGGATAGAAGATCCTCTGACCAGAAATACCATCCACTTTCCCAACTCTTAGCAGTGATGTCTCCAACACTACTTAGAATAATAGGTCACCAGAGTCTAAAATAACAGACCCACACTTGTACTGAGATCCTTTGGCTAAAATCACAAACATTTCTCAGGTACAGCCTAGAACTAGCATTTGCTTTCCTTTTGCTTTTTAAGCTTTTTTGAGAAAACAAGTAACCCAATTTTTAATGCAGAGAAGACTATCTCCCCTAACACTGTTTGCCAATTTAAATAGATTTTTAATAAATATTTCTCAGCACCAATGAGAGCACACTATATCCTCATGCTGTCAAAATGTTTCTGCTAACTTCAAACTCACCCTAACTCTCCAAGACCTCCTGGAAAGGAACATTCTCTTCCTCCCTATTTTTGAACTTCTATTTCCTAAAGCAAAAATGAGGAACTATTCCAGTCTTTTCTGGTATGATCCTCTTCCTACTAGACAAACAGATTAAACAAAGCACATAAATCCTACTTCTCTGCATTTATCATTACTTTTTCACTACAAGGAACTATATACAGTGTTGCCATGGGAACCGAGGACAGAGCCTCTGCCAGCTCATCTAAAGACCCTAAATCAATCCCCACAGTGACAGAGAAGACTGACTCAGGAGCTGACATTTCTTCCCATTTCTACTCCAAGTTTAATTACAAACTAGCTGCCTAAGTGAAAAAAAGAAGAAAGAAACACAACACAGAACCATAGTTTCCTCATTGAAAAGACTAGGGATTTTTTTTTGTCCTAGCTCATTCTTGGATCCAATCCTAAAATTCTGTGCTCCTGTGGGTCACCTATGTGTGACAATAGTCAAACTTTTGTTGAAACAGCAGCACTTTTTCTTTATACACTAGGTTTAGTTTATGCCTATTTTTTTTGTTTAAGGCATTAATATATGGTTACCCTATTTTCTCCTTTTCACTATTATGCTCTTCATCAACTATTTTAACAACTAACCAAAAAAGTTAAGTAGAGCTAACATATGGCCATTACTCCAAAACCCTCACTATTTCAAAAAGGTGGTATCCTGGCATGCACGCTGGCTCAGGTGTCAGAAGACGCGGGTTCTTGTCCTAGCCGCTTATGACTATGTGCCTCTGCACTGGTGACAAGGCGCTTTCTAACCAGCGGTGTCAGGTTTAAACAAAATGGGATAGAAGTCACGCTGCTCCATTTACAAGACACTAACTGCAAAGCAAGACCACAGAGTAAAACACGTTGACTATCTTTGCAGATTAGGTTGAAAACATTTTTACTCCTTTCATTTCATGTGAGCCACACAATGGGACAAAGGAAACAGTGATGCTAAAATCAGCAGTCAAAACACCCAGCACACTCAGCAACAGTGGGCTATGTAAATTAACACGTGGGTAAAATCGGGAATGAAAGAAAATGGTGGTATCAGTGCTTTGTGAAGAAAGAATTTAGCCAAGAAACAACATTACACCCACCAGCCAGAGTGGAAATACATTTTTCCATCCATAGTATGGTATTACACAAATGCTGCTGTGTTTTATTTTCAACCTTAAGACTTAACTGTTTCTTCTTGCATTTGTTATCAATGCCACTAGAACACTACTCTGCTTCTTTGTGCTTTGAATTTTGTGCAGAAATAATATGAATTTTAAAGGGGACTGTGCAGCATTCAATAAAGGACGGAGCATTTTTCTTTAACACTGCAATATATGATATGCATACACACGTACATAGGGGTGGATTATACATATATACATACATATAAAATATATTGAGCAACACAAGACAGCAGGCTCTATCAAGGATCGAATTAAATACAATGCAAAATTTTTTTTGTAAAGCAGCATTACAAACTCAGCTGAGTCCAAGTCAGGTGGTAGTATGGATAAAGCAAGCTGGAAGTTGAATGCAATGAGTGGTGGAGGCCAAATGCAAATCAGAAAGCCCATAGTTACTCAACATAGGGGAAGGCAGCCATGAGCACAGCTTCAGCAGATTTTTGACATGTGTGAATACAGGTCCAGGATATAAGACATGCCCACTGATTTTTCTGGAACAGCTGGAAATCTAATAATTTTTAAGTGATAACAACAATTTTTCTTTAACATAAGTAAGCCAAACAAGCTTATGTTTACAGGTAAATTGTGACTTAAAAGAATTAACTGGTAAAATTGTGTGTGCAAAAAAAAAAGTTAAGAGCTATTACTTAAAACAGTATTATCAAAAAACACATATACTGTATATGTAGAGGGAATTCATAAAGTTAATCAAAATTTAAATGATCAGGTCTTTTGAATTCATTAGAAGTGAAAACACAAATTTAAAGATGTCATCACAAATCACTGGGTAAAAAATAATCAATGGTGCTAGTATAACTGGTTAACTGTTTGGAATTAGAGAACCACATCTCATCAAAATTAATTCCAAATGGATTCAGAGAGTCATAACGAAAAAAATGAAGCCATAAAAAAAGAGAATATTTTCACTGGATCTCAGAAGAGAGAACAATGTTCTAAGCAAAAAAAAAAAAAAAAAACAGAAGAAACCGTAAGAACATCTTAGTATCAAAAAATACACAATAAACAAGCTAAAAGGCAAACAACAAAGCAGGGAAAATTTTGTACAATTAATATGGAGGAAAAGAAATATTCTTAACACATAAAACATTGATTAAGCAGTTTTTTACTAAAATCACACATTAAAACTTCCATGGGAAAATGGCTAAAGAACATACAAAGAACTCACAGAAGTGTGACTGTGATTATGAATTGTGCACATTTCCACAGGTTACTAGTTTTTTGTTTTGTTTTGTTTTAGAAGAGAGATTTTTTTTAAGTTACCAGATGAATTTTTTTTAATGTTTCTGTGTTTTACAAATTTCTTAGGATGAGGAAATGAAAAGCCTTATTTTCCAACTATAAACATCAAATAATAGGATGACTGGCACACATGGTGTGTGTGGGGGTCATGGGGAAGACAGTGTAGCACAGAGATAACAAGTAGTGACTCTGTGGCCTCTTACTACACTGATGGACAGTGACTGCAATGGGGTGGTGGTGGGGGAACTTGATAATATGGGTGAAATGTAATAACCACAATGTTTTTCATGTGAAACCTTCATACGAATGTATATCAATAATACCTTAATAAAAATAATGATAATAATAATAGTGCATTACTAGTCTAGAGAACTAAATACCTTCTTAAAGATGCCAACTCTTTCTCCATTACTTAAAGAAGTGGGGATAATACCCCACATATAAGAAACAAAGAGTCAGACTACATGCCATACACTTAGCAGGACACTTTTTTAAATGAAATCCCATACATCCAAATCAACCAGAGGTGGGATCCCTGTTCTTAGCCTCACCTAGTCTGCTAACATCTACAGCCCAGAGGAAACACCACCTCTTCTGTGAAGTGCCCCCTATTGAATGGGGGGAGACAGCAGCCTCCCTTTACTCCTGTCTTTACACCCCTCCCTTTCCACCCTTCCTTTACCAACTGTCACCTATTCCTATTTAACACCTTATATGCGTTTTCCAGCCCTCCTTCTCCCTTTCCTTTATGCTCTTTCAGCCTCTCCAAAGAAAGGAGAATTCAGCTCTTCCCACAGAATCCAGAACCTGACTCCACACCCAGCAGCACTATTTGGCCAGGAGGGTCATTAGCATAGTGCTCTGGCATATGACCTCTGAACCCTGCTCGCAGAGAGTAGACAAAATCTGAGCGATTCTTGTTTGTCAAGCTGAGGGTAGAGCAAGCCATATAAATGGGATAATGAAATAAACTGCAACTATGTATGCCAGGCTCTTACTCTAGACATAGGAAATACATGATCAAATTCACTGAATCCTCACAATAGCCTCCTGAAACAGGTATCATTAGTCTCATTTTAAAGATCAGGAAACTAAGGCTTAGAGGCCATAAACTAACTTGCCCCACATCACAAAGCTAGTTAAGGGGCAGAGGTGGGATTCAAACCAGGAAAATTCGGGTCTTCCAGAAAGATCTTCACAGCACTCCAAAGCTGAGGTAATAAGGTATGTTCCTGAGCACCTATGTTTACCTCCATTACAGCACCTTTCAGTGTATTTTTACTGCTTTTTTTATTTGACATTCCCCAACACAGTGGCCAGTTTCTTAGGAGGCCAGCCAGTGTTTTCATTCATAGTTGTATCTCGGGGCCTCTCACTCTATGCAATATGAGAGGCACTGGTAAGTGTTTTATTACTCTAATGAGAGAAACGTAATTAAATTAAAACAGCATTTCTTTCCCCACTTTATCAAACACAATTTAACATGAGAAATTATTCAGATAGACTTGCTTTTTACCCATATGTTGTAGTCAAGTACAGAATCTTGGGAAGTCAATTTTTACTAAACATTTAGTCACCAGACATAGTCTTTGAAAGAAATATAAAAGAAATTTGGGGTGAGAGTCTGGTAATCACTAGGGTGATAAGTTACATGAAATGAACATCTTTTTTCAACCTTCTGGTTAAATTTTTTATTCTATTGAATAAGACAGCTACTGGCTCTTTCCAAAATAGTGTTTTAATAGGTTTTATTATCAATACATTTAGTCATTATCTACATGATATTTGCACGAAGCCACATTTTCATTACTTGATGGCTCAAATATCTAAAGATCAATGTTTAATTCTCCCACTGTAACTTTTATAAAGTCCTGGTCCTTCTCAGAGATTTTACACCATCTACTTGGCTCCCACGTTGTCTGGCACCTGTATCAGGTCCTTCCCATGTAATGAGCAATGGCTATCGATAAAGACCTACGGGGATACTTGGGAATAAGCGACAAGCTCCTGGGGAAGATGAAGGGGAGAGGGACAGAGGAGATCATTGCCGAGCTAGACCCTGAAGAAAATTCTGAACAGGAGCCTAATGTGACACAGCACAGAATCACCTGGGTCCCGTGACGGGAAATAGGGCTTTTTAAACAGAGATGAGAGCCTGGCAGGCATAGAAGCAAATGAGCAGAACCCACAGAATGGAGGTAAAAAGCCCAAACCAAACAGAGGACTGAAGGAGAATATATCCGAACAGAAGCAGACAGTAGGAAAGACTACTTTGGGGCTTTTTAAACATTCAATTTACAAAATCCACCTCGAAGCTTAGATTACATTAAAACCACAAGTTAAACATGTAACTGGGATTCTGGAAACTGAAGGAATCAAGAATTAATGAAACTGAAAGAGTTTCAGTATAAAGACAAAACATTTTGACAATGATATCTAAAAAGTTCTGCTGTGGTCAACTTTTAAAACCTTTTTTTAATCCCCACAGGAAAATTGCTTTAGGCTCTTTAATGATTGATCTTTAATTTAGGAGAATAAAATTATTTTTAAGTATCCCATGTAAGTAGATTAACGTGCATGACAAGAACATATGCTTGTCAAAATAAGACTATTTAAGAAGCACGGGTGGAGAAATTAATCAAATATCCAGATTATAAACCCTTTCCTGGTTCTTCTAGAATTATCAGAATAGGTTACCTTATAGAGTAAGATGAGTGTAGACTGGTAGAAAATAAGGAAATAAAGCGGTCTTTTAAAGATTTAACAATTTAATAAAAGAAACAGATGTTTACATATTGCTATATAACCTAAAAATCACCTTTTTCTACTCTTTATTATAATACATAAACTGCCAATAAAAAAAGGCTTCTCCCTGTGACCCACAGTGACTGGCTTCCCTGAAGTTACCGTCAACAGGCATGACAGGAAATCACACATACTTCACTGAATGAGGATGTAGGATAAGTCCTTCATAAACTTGAAGCCAGAAAAACAATGAAGGAATGAAGAACCAGGACTGCAGGATGAAATTTGGCCACGAAACAGCCCAAGGCATAGATGGAAACGATTAAAATAATTTCTCCTTTGAATGTGGCAATTTATTTTGCAAGTTGCTTTGCAAGATGTCCTCTAAACAAGAGTAACACCAGAAACTGGGAAAGTTTGGTCAGGGGAGGAGGAAGAGAAGTCAACAGAAAATTCAAGGCCAGAAATTTATAATAACCCAGTAGAGTGGATGGCAAATAAGTAAAGAATCTATTTATTGAGTCACACTCATTTTTAATTTCCATAACATAATCCTGGCCCACCACTACCACCATCCAATCAAAATAAGAAAAACAAGAGATGGACATGGTTACACTCAGTACTTACCAATGCAATGTTAAAAAGGAACCAAAGTGTTTGAGCTTTAAAACAGCCTAAGGCAACATGATCAGAAATAGAGCAGTCAGATCCCCAAGTCCTTCATTTTACAGACAAGAAACTAAAGCCAGTGACTTGCCCAGGGTCACAGATGTGAAATCAGCCCTCCAATCTCCGGCTAGGAAGCCAGCGGACATAATCCAGTTTTGTGCAGCTCAAGCTCAGCAAGCACTCCCAGGAGGGGGACTTGGGGCAACTCCCACTAACGTCCCCTCAAAACCCAGCCCTTCATTAAAAGCTGTAAAATATTATGCCAAAACAAGTGTCTAATAATTTAACAAGTCCCTTAAAGGAGAACTGATTCCATAAATAGCAACTAAAAAGCTGGCACTCTTTGGGGCCCACTGGTATTGCTACAGCCACCGAAGCTACGATGTTTATCTGTGCAAAGGATTTTAATAGTTTATTTAGGAAGATAAAGGGAAAACTCACATCCCCAAGCCATGTGGGGAAAAAAAGTAACACAAAACCTCTCTCCCCTACCTAAAACTGATGTTATTCTCTTCTCCTGGGGCCAAGCCAAACATGGTTAGTCACAAACAAATGCTACTTTTTCTCCCTATGTGCATGCACAGAATTCAGGGAAGGTTGGTGGAAATCATTTCTCCGGGATACTTTCAAGGTTCAGTTCACAAACTTTACAAGTTGCTAAACATATCCCCAGCTCCCTGCAACAAAGCCACTGTGTTGTTCCCAGAAATCCTGGCTAAATCCCAGACCCCTGAGTGCAGAATCTGGGGTTCCCTCATTTTTGACCACCCAGTGTCTCTAAAAATGCTGGCATATAACAGAAACCCAATAAATTTTTGTTAAATTGAAAGAAATTACATCCCAGTAACCTAATATTCTCTTCTAGCCTCAATGGCATCATGGTACAGCAGCATTTGTAATCTGAAACCCTAGTCTAAAACTACACTTTCCTATAAAACCGTGGCTACACAAAAATCACTGTGCTCCCTACAGAGATAAGATGCTTCTATTCAGAGTAAATGTGTTGTTTGCTTAAGGATATTTTTAAAACCCTGTATGGGAAAGTGTAGCCAAGGATTACTGGAGGTTTTACTATCCTGTCCAGGTGTTTTTGTTTTGCTTTCAATTTCGAATTCCCCCACGGGCAGCCGGGGAGGTGGGGGGAGCACATTTAAAACAGAAAACAACAGTTGGTTTCCTCCAACATCTCCCTCAAAGCTGCCTAATGTGACTGCAGTGTACACTGAAGCAGCAGAGGAATCTACATTTTCTGTTTTCAAGTGTACTCAAATTAGACACAAACCTTTACAGCTCCAAGTTGCTCTTTTCTGAATTTTTCCAAGGGTTTAATCAGGGTTTCAGTTATACTTAATGCCTAGAGAACAAGAGTGGTAACAAAAGAACAGTATTAGGTCTCCAAAATAGGAAAAAAAAACAAGTGTTTCATTTCCCTCCTTCCACCCCACCCAGAAATAAAATGAACAACACATTTAACTTCTTTATCTCATCCTGCCCATGCAACCATTAACCCACTCCTAAGTGTATGAACACACTAGATCTCCATAAATATTTTCAGGGAAGAGGGGGTGGGGCACAACGCTAGCAAAATGTGCACCACAGTCCAAACACAGCTCTTTCTGCAGGGAAATAGCAAGAGAGTTGTCTATCAACAACAAAGGGGTCTATCACATTCATTAACAGAACACTTCTGTTTGAGATTTCTTTTCCTCCCTCTCCTCAGAAATTTAAAAGTCAATTACATTCCTTTATTAGTTATCAGACTACATTATGTAAAGGGCTAGGTTTGTGTGGCTTTAAGTTTAAATGCACGCAGTCTGCTCTGCAGTACTGAAAATTCCTCGGAAGGATATAAGGCATATCAGCAAAGCAGAGTCCCTGGAGCTCATGACAGAGTAAATACTGAAGGGGCAGGTCGCTAAGAGGGAAACCACAAGACTTCGACCACAACCGCACTCATTCTTGTATTGGCTGGTTTGAGGCTCTTCAAGTTAAGACAGAATCTACAACAGACAATGCTGAAAATGCAGATAAAAGGGATTATTTACCTAAGAAAAGTACAGTTAATAACAAGATGCTGGTGAATAGGGGTTTTCTCACCCTCTATCTCCAGGAGACCAGAAATAGCCAGAATAGAAAAGGAAACCTCAAAACACTTTACCACAATGTACCCTCCCTCTTTTTTTACAAAAAAAGCCCCTAGAAACCAAGCTTATAAGTACAGAAAAAAAGAACAGGAAAGGATTCTTAATTCCGTCAAAGGCTCCTTTGCAGTGTTTCATTACGTAAAAGTCTCTTCCACGGAGATCACACATTCTATGAGAGGACATTGCAAAAAAGCAATTATGCCGAGAGTTTGAACTCTTTTCCTCAGGTCAGCCACTAGGTTCCACTCATCCCACCCTGACAATTTGTTACTTATGTATCTGAGACCTTAAAGAAAGAATTAAGAACAAGAGCTACTCCAGGGAAAGAGATCATCTTCAAAATATGGCAATTTCATCCTCTCTACATCGTGGACCTGGCGAACACCAACAAAAGAAACCAGAGAGTCCTGTGCACTGAGGACAGAGCAGAGACAGAACACCGCCGTCAGGAGTCCGGACTATGGAAAACAGCAGGGAACGCCCAGCTTCCATTTGGGAAAGCAGACTGAGAGGCTCAGACAGACATTTTAAAAGTGACCTTTTTGACACAACATCTCAAAATAATTTAAGGCGCACTTCTATTAGCACCAGTGTCACCTGTTAGGCTTCCACATCTGGATCTAACCCACTAGCGTTCCTAAAGAAACCTACGTACAATACATCCTCCATGGAGGCTGGCTCACTCAAGAAAGAAGTTAGCCCAGCATTGCACGGAGGCTAATAACTGCTCAGGTTCACGGAGGATAGGAACAGGGATTCAGAATCACGTAAATGGGAAACTTAACCAGCAGCAACACTAATCAAAGTACCAAACAGGCCCTCCCCATTCTAAGTAGCTATCTCAACAGACTCTGTATTTCAAGAAAGAAGCATCTGCTGAGCATTCAGGGTCAGGCGCAGGAGTACGACTGTAACCAGACCTAGTGGAACCTAGTGTCCAATAGGGAGACAGACAGTGGATATATGAACACATAAGTGAATGTGTAATTGCAAATTCTGGTCATTCCTTTTCTCCTTCAAATGGAGAAAAACAGGGCTATGGTAAAGAATTTATTAGAGGAGATATAGGGAGAAATATGCTCCAGGAGAGCCCCATCCAAAAGAGACATTTAAGGTAAGAGGTAAGAGATGAGATGGAATTTGGGGTGCAAAGAATAAGAGAAACTGTTCCCAGCCTAAAAACAGCAAGGGCAAAGGATTAAGGTGAGGAGTTGGAATATCAGAGGAAACAGCAGGCGGCCAGTCTGGCTGGGGCATAAAGACCAAGGAAGTGAGTGGAAAGATGAGTGAAGGCCCCAGAGCACACAGAGCTTTGTGGGCTCAAGGAAACGGTGAGTTTGCTTTGGGTATGACGGGAAGCCACTGGATTTTAAGCATAGAATTCAATGATATTTAGGTCTTTTAAAGATTATTCTGGCTCCTATGAGAAAATGAGATTAGAGGTGAGAAAAATCAGATGGAGAAAGACATGTTAGGAAGCTTCTAAAATGCTACAGGCAAGATGTGTTGGTGGCTTGGAGTAAGGTACGGACAACAAAAACACAAGGAGACAGATTTGAGAGATATTTGCAGGTGGAATCAAAATAACAGGTGACACATTACATGTGGAACACCTGCGGGTTTCCAGGCTCACTCCAGATTTCAGGCATGAGGAAGTTAATAAACAAGACTACTAGTTATTCAAATAGGAAAATTTTGAGGAAAAGCAGCTGGGAACAAGCACTAAGGGATTATGTTCAATTTGATATGCTTAGAGACACCTAAAAGACAACTCAAACAGGTGGTCAGAGACATGGATCCACAACCTAGAAAAGGAGTGCAGATCAAAGGTATAAATTTGGTAGTCATCCATAAGCAGGTGGCTTCTGGAGTCAGGGAAGTAGATGTGGTAGAAGACAGAGAGGAAAGTCCCCAGGCCAAGCACTTAGATCAGGAAAAGAGGAGACGGCAGTGGAGATGGGGAAGAAGCTAACCGGATGTTGTTGGATGGAAGAATCAATAAATTTAACTGTGTGGGCTAATGACAAATCAAAGAAGGAATGAGACCTCTGCGATATCCATGGAAAGGTGAGAGGAAGGGCCAGATGGGAGCTGGTTTAGAATTGAAAGGTGAACAGCCATGAAGAGAACAGAGAAGAGGATGCCGAAAGGGACAGTGAGGTGAAGCAAAGGTATGTTTCCTTAGGACGGAAAATCAGTGTTTAGGAGCTGAGAGTGCGCCTAACTGCCCACAGGAAGTATCCAGAGAAGACGTCTCTGAACATGAGAGGAAGGAAATGCATCAGATTTTTAACATGGGAGGAGATGGGGTGCTGTTTGCTGACCATGCATGGGTGCCGGCCTGTCACGGGCGTACAGACTCCTTCCTCCCTTGTAATAGGAAATAAGGACAAACTAGTGTCAGTGCAAATGGATTTGCAGATTTCATGAAGAGATGGGGAAAGAGATGCTACCAGATGACTTTTTTCTCCATGAAGTGCCCAGCAAGATCACTTACAGAAAAAGTCTGGATAGAGAAGAGAATGAAGGCAAGAATCAATACAAACCGTGGACAGAGCACTTCCTGAAGAAACATGGAACATTCCTGGGCTAGGCTGCAGGCCCTCTGAGATAGGGGAGCAGGAGCTTAGGAAGACATCCATCTGCCTTCTTGTGAAATTCCCTTCCAGCAAGGCAGGGAGAAGGGGAGCAGTTAGGTTCATGCCAAATAACTGTTCTTCCAAGAGATGTAAACATGTCAGCATAATATGATGGAGTACACAGATCTGAGGCTGACACAGAGCAGAGAACACTCCAGGCAAAGAAGAGGAAAGAAAGGCCCTCCATAAGGAGAGGGGACAATAGCAATTTCAGGACATGGAACTGCAAGCAATCTGGCGTCACTGCAGCTGGAGACATCAGGAATAGGGACAGGAGGCTGGAAAGATCCGATGGGTTCCCTGAGCAATGAGTTTGGGAAATACTCAGTAAATGCTAGATGTAGGCATTAATAACATGGACATATGAGAGCCTTTGTAAATGCACACCCTAAAACTCCACACTCTGGAGTAAACACTGTCCTTCACAAGTGGCTTAGGCCACAAAGATGACACAAGAGCATCTTTAGGTCATATTTGTCCTTCACTTGGGGAATTAATTTGATACACCATCTGTCTGACTTCCAAGGGCCTATGCTAATGTAGGAAAAGAATATTAAGGAGTTTCTCTCCCTTACTGTTTGCATATCAATAAGCAACTTTCCAAAAGGAAAAAGTAGTTCTGACAGATCCCATTATAGTCAATTCTTTAATAGAGTTTTGATTTAAAATTTTTTTAATTTTTATAGTTCATCATCCTTTTCCTTCTTTAAGAAAGTCTGAGTATGTAACTTCTGAACTGAACCTTAGCATTCTATTCAAGAACAAAACAGTGAAGTAGCTACTAAATGCTTCAGGAAGGTAATGGTGCTGGTTAAGCGACAGAATTGGTCTGTTGTTGGTTTTTTTTTCTTCAAAATACAATGGGACACTCCATGGAATCTCTCATTTCCTTTATAATTTCACAGAAGTATTCTATATTTGTTAGTAATAAGCTATACTGAAGTGTTCTGAGGCCAGAACAGGATTCTTCTTCCCCAGAGACAAATGAATACCAAATCAAGGACTCTCCCTAAAACTCTAAAGGCAATTTCTGGTGATGGCAGTCTCCCAACTGGAAAGAGACAGCTGAAGTAGTAACACTGAGGAAAGCTTTCACATATTCAACACATTAGAAATCAATCAGGTAATTTAAAGAGAGAAAGAGAAAGCAAAAATAGGATGTGATTTTATAACCCACATATAAGATTATATAATCATATTTTTTCCCTATTAAATACCTGAACCAGCCACAGAAAGTCATAAAAAGCCTTGACTAATGTGTCTTGGAAACGATTTTGCACAGTCTTGCTTAAAAACAGAATGCATCTATATGAACACAAAATGTGTTAATCAGTTTCTCTCACCTTAGACCAGGGGTCAGCCAACTTTTTCTATTAAAAGGCCAGGTAGTAAATAATTAAGGCTTTGCAGTCATATGGCCTCAACTGCAACTACTCAACTCTGCCATTGTAGCAGAAAAGCAGCCATAAACAGTATAAGATAAAATGAGCGTAGCTGTGTTCCAACAAAATTTTATTTACAAACACAGGAGGTGAGATGGGTCTGGCCCATGGACCACAGTTGGCTGAACCCTGCCTGAGAGAATCATCTTGAGTGTCATGGCTTAAGATGCTCTACTTACTCTTATCCAATTGTATTGTTTTAACATACATCACCGTATCTGCAGGAGACCAAAATTTGTGAGGGAAGGGTGAATGATGGATCACAGAACCACACAGTTTGAGCAGCTCATGCTGAGAAGAGAATTCAAAAGTGGTGCCACAGAGTTTTCCTGGGATAAACAATCTACCAGGTTTCACTGATGAGGGGCAATTGCCCAAGTGTTGAGACATTTTCTATTTGGGACAAAGCTGGAATGTGACCAGAATCCTAAAAAGGCTTAGGTGGTATGGGAAAGAAAAGAACATGTAGGGTAAACATGAAAGAAGTCTTGAAATATTTAATGGGTACTGCACGAAAGAAGAAAAAAACATTGCGATTCACTTAAAGAGGATGAAACCAGGTCTAGTGGGGAGGAACTACAGATTTGGGTCTGCTTTTCAAGAGGAACTCTGTGAAACCTATAATGAACCAGGCAAAGCAGTGACCTCTAGCTCCTTCCATAAACAAGCAAAAGCTAGATGGCCAAGGTCCAGGGACACTCTATCCCGGATTCCGGCTCAGAGAGAAAGTCAGCCTAGGAGACCTTGGAGATCCTATCCATCACTACGATTCTGGGGTTCTACCATAAACTGGGAGGAAAAGTGCAAACTACATTTCAATGTTGCCTTTACAAAGCTATGACAGCAAACCACAGACTCCAACAGAACTCTACGCTTCAAAGCAAAAGAACCGGATTACTACTTAATGGTCTGGGGGATTAAAATTTTTCCTACTAGTCAAGTCTGAAGTCCCTTCTCAGAAGACATTTGGATATGAGAACTCACATATCTAAAAAGGAAAGGAAAGGAAAGGCAGGATGGTATCTTTACCTACCTCTAGAACTCAAGCTAGAGCTGAGAAATCTGTTGACAGTAACATTCGAGCAGCACAAAATCAGACTCTGTTGTGGGGAGAGGGGAGTGCTTCTACTTTATATTTCCCCCACAGTTGATCCAAGGCTAAATTCTGATGTAAATTCTACAGAGAATGGGGCTTAGAGCTAGAGCTAGAATATTCAGTAAAGAGGCAAAACTGTGTCCTATGATTATCTGTGGATAAAATGAAGGTTCCTGTGGCCAGTATTCTCACCTAGCCCTGGTCGGCTAGCTCACTACACATATGTGGGCAATCTGTTGTTATTGACTCTATATAAAGAGCCCTGCCCAGGGCTTTGGGCAACATGGTGGCATGGCTGCAAGAGAGCAGAGCAGAGGCTGGAGTGGTGGCAGCACCGAGGAGAGAGGCCGGCTGTGCGGGCAGAGGGGCCCAGAGGCAGAGACCAGCTTGCTGCATGCAGACTCGCTCTGAGTGAACGGGATTTTAGTGACTGACCTGCCACCGTGGAAATAAAGCTGGCTATAACCCTTTCACCCCAAGAACATTCTACTGTCATTTCTTTGGTCACACTGAATCCATAGTGAACTTGCCCAGGGATGAAACCCATTGGCAAGACAATATCTTTGCTACAATTTTTTTAAAGTCTCAATCTAGGTAAAACAGTGAATAAGTCCGTTTAAGTACTAAACATGCCTTTCTCATCACTCAGTACTAACAAGGACAAACTGACTCTCATGGAGCAGAAGGACCTATGTCTGTTCCCCATGGCCCTTGTTATTTTAAGCCTGAGTCCAAATGTTCCTGACCCTAGAGGAATGCATACTCTGAGAGCAAAGGAGAATTTCCACAATTTTCTCCCATGACCTTCCAGATACTTCCCATTTTATTAAAGGGAAAACTCTACTTTTTCAATCCCATGTCAAACAGCGGCAAAGAAACCATTCAGCAGAGACATACTTCTTATTTTTCCTTGAACCAAACCTGGAAAAAAGGTGCCACGGAACTATCATGGATATCTGAACTTAAGGAATGTTGTTCCCAAAGCTGACCCTCAGGAAAAAAGGGACTTACCCTATATAACTAGCTAAGAACAGAGTTTCCCTAAGCAAAGAACTGTTTGCAGAATCTTAGCCTGAAAAAGCCTCAATCACATCTACACTCAGATGCTGAGAGATCACAAACAGGTCTGGGTTACAAAAATAAGCAGAGCTGGGAAAATTTAATAGTTATTCTGGAGATGACTTCAAAATTGAAAGTATCTCGTGTTTTTGTAAAGATCACTTTAAAAAGAACAAGGTAAGTGGTTACATTAAGAAAGTCATGAAAGTATGAGTGGGGACTTGATAATATGGGAAATGTAGTAACCACATTGTTTTTCATGTGAAACGTTCATAAGAGTGTATATCAATAATACCTTAATAATAAAAAAAAAGAAAGTCATGAAAATACATGTCAGGGGTAAATTTTTCAAAAAGACTGTCCCAATGTGCTGTAAATAGGTACTTGTGGCTTGAGATAAAATGTCTAATAAAAACAACAGAAAAAGATTTTAAAAGGTGTTTTACCTCAAAGAACTCTGACAGAGTGGCCATGAGGAGCTCTGAAAAGCTGTGAAAATTTCAGAATGTGTCTTGTGATAAATGCACTAATTAAACAGTATCCAGAGTTGAGATATTTTTATGAAACAAGTGGGGAAAAATACTCCTTGAGTATACACTGGTATTTAATCTTAAAATATGGACACATATCTAATCAATAATGAAAGTAGGTATCTGATTATCTGGTAGACATACATATGCACACCAAGTTATGTGCATTCAAGCTAGCCAAAAAAACTTGTATTTAATCTTACCATGAGAAAATGGTTTTCAGTGTGCCTTACAATCAGACATACACATTATAGGTAGTGGATATCTGTCCTTGGTGCTACCCAGTACTTGAAACACCCTCCTATATTTGAGGAATTCTCCTACCAAATGAGGCACAGCCCTCCTTGTACTATAAAAGATGAAAATGACAGACACTTGCTTTCCCAGCCATCTTGCAGTGAGGTACTGGCACCCAACAGAGTCCCACTGAGCAGATACTCCCACCCAAGACTTTGATTTGGAAGCCACTGCTTCAAAAAACCAGTGACCTGAGAGTCTGGTGGATGGTACCAACTACTGGGTTCCAGAGGCAGCCGTTCTACCAACAGCCACCAGGGGCAGTGGTATTGCTGGCAACAGTGGGGACTGTTTCTCCAAACCCAGCTCAGTGGTATGATGGAGGGGCATCATTACCTGTGCCCAGAACCTTATAAGGATACTGCAAGCTACCTAATATTTTCTAATAAATTTCCTTTCTGTTAATAACAGCTAGCCTATACAACCAAGATAGACTATGTAAAATATTTTAGAACCATGTCAAAATGCTTTCAGTACTCCCCCTCTCAATATTCCTAAACCCGATTAAACCAAATCACTTTTCCCTAATTAGATTGTTTTCCATCCACATGCATGCTTTGCCGCCCCTTCCGCCCTGTAGCCAGTTTCTTCCTGTAGTACTGTGCCTTCCCCCATCAGTCGAGGATCAAGTTTTAACTGGAAAATTAAAATGGATGATAAAGTCCTTCCACTTTTTTTAAACAGTTGAAATAATAAGAGAAAGAACAGAGAATCAAGAGACTCTGACACTGACAAGAAAACAAAAAAGTTTCATGGTTCTGCTAAAAGACTCCTACTACGGTGACTAACAGGAGGCCGACATATTCTCACCTGGGCTCAGTCCTAATAGTGCTGTCGGCAACCCACAGAAAAAACATTTCTCTTGCTACCTGAGTATTCTCAACTGTAAAGAAGGAACAATACTTGCTCTCTACCTACTTAACACAATTAAGTAAAAAGAAGAATGGAGTAGCATGCTAGAAGCAATTTTGACTTCCAAATAAATAAATCCCTGTATGATATTTTATTTTTAAGCACAGCAGAAGCTAAACTAACCCTCTGGTAGGAAAAATTAATGTCAAAGGAAAATTAAATTTTATAGTGGTAAACAGTTCAAACTCACTAGCTAAGAACTAGTGAGAACTGTAATGAATACACACACAAAGCTCTAATTGGGACATAGGAGCAGAGGTGCCATAAATTAATTCTACAGAGTATATACCTGAAAATTAGGAGCCAATTCATATGAAATGGTTCCTTGAATGTCTGATTCTTTCAGACATTTCAGACCTCAGCAGTCTCACCAAATAGCAGAGGAACTGTAATTTATAAAATATGTATTCCAGATTCACTACTTCAGTTACCACACTCTGCTTTCACTCAGTCTAAAAATAAAAAGTTCCTAATAAGAGTTTTTATTAATTTTCAATCCTAACTCTGAAGAGCTTAAAACCTAACAAAACAAGAGGATTTAAGCTGAAGTTCTGACAACAACTGCTCTCTGGCTTAATTCACAGTGTATTTTTTCTATAACATGGCTTTCATAAAAAAGGTCAGCATATCACAAAAGTATCTGATTCTCTTAATGGCTACAAATACCTTAGGGTTAGAAGAAGAAAAAAAAGGAAGCTTGCATCAATGTTGAAGGACATTAATCAAAAAGAGAAAGTAGTAATTTTACTCAAATTATTAAAATTAAATAGACTCCTCCACCAGTTAACATTTTTTTTTTATTATACTTAGGAAAAATTGGGAATCTTCAAACAGAAGATATTGGGCACATGAGGAACAAGTTAACCTAACAAGGATCTGCAGAATTTAACCTTGATCTTCCTTCCCTCTGTGAATGAGGGAATATAAGGATTTAGCTTCTATTTTTTAAACAAAATAAATACTTGGGCAGAACATTATGAGAAGGAATGAAGCCCCATGGAAATGAGTGAACGATAAGCCTGACAGAAGGCTGTGAAAGTACCATGAGAGAATTTGGAATCTTGGTTTTTAGCTTTAGATAAGACAATATTTTACTTTCTGAAAGTGAATGGTATATAATTCAGTGGCATAGTTAGAACTGGGACTTCATGAATAATAATGCAATAAAGTGCTGAATCGAGAAAAAGAAGAGAGAGAACTGTTCAGAAAAGAACACCTATGCCTTTGACCAAAGACAGAGAAGCTAGATCTCCAGTCTTCCTGTGAGGGCTGGCATGAGTCCTGCTCCAAGCGCAGAGAGAAAAAGGGGGGATGGGGACGAGGGGTCTTGAAAACTCATTCTCCGATACATGGCCAGCAGATGACCCCTGGACAAGGACCTAACTCCTCACTGCATCCTCAGGTGCTAGAACACTTTCTAGTTCATAATAGGTATTCAAATACATTTGTTTTATGACTGGGATTCTCCTATCAATTTAGGTAATAGAAAGAATAGAGTTGTTATATAAATGTGACATTTCCTGCTGGTGGTCGTAACAGTAACTATGAATACCTAAGCCGAGTCTCCTGTACACATTCTATCTCATTCAAAATAGTCTGTTTCTGTGTTAGTCCAGGTCCTGTAAGAAGCAGACTCCATGACAGATTTAGAAACACCAGACATCAGAGGAAAGGTCTGTGAGGGAAAATGGAGAGGACACCAGGGTAGGCTGGAAGAGCTGGCAGACAGTGATGCAGGTCTGACCCCAGGGAAAGGAAGGGAGGTTGGCTGGACGCATGTTGGACTGCAGTGCGGTTCCAGGAGAAGTGCAGGCAGGCCATCAGGGACTTCTCGAGCCAAAGCTGCCTGGCAGAGGACTCCAGAATCCCAAGAATGAGCCTGCTCTGCTCAGTCACAGGCCGGGGGCAGACATGGGAAGCACGGCCTTCACACTAAAGCAGTGATGGAGCCACAGAGAAGATGAGCCCAATGGCTAAGGACCCTCTGTGCAGTGGGAAGACGTGAGCGATGCCTCATGGCTGCCACTGCCTCCAAAGTCCATATCCTTTCCACTACACTATCGAGCCACTAGTATTCCTATGGACCGCTAGTAACCCCCTTCACCATTTCAGTTCTGCATTTCATTAAATCTAACATGCCACTAATAGTGAGACACCCCATTCTTATATATAATAAGAAAAAAATGCTAAGGAAATCTTGATTCAATACCTTAACAGTAACAACTCTTATATTTATTGGAAAAGCTCTTTTACAGATATATTTTAATCATGTATTCCTCTATGCTACATAAAAAATAATCAAAATATATTTAAGAGCTGGGAGGGTGGGGGGAAAATAGGGCATGACTGCTAATGGGTACAGGTTTCTTTTGGGGATGATAAAAATGTTTCAAAATTGATTACGGTGATGGATGTACAACTCTGTTTACATACAAAGAACCACTGAATTGTACACTTTAAATACATGAATTATATGGCATGTAAATTACATCTCAATAAAGCTTTTTAGAATATACATATTTAAGAACATACATATTTAAATATACATATTTAAGATATTTCTAAAATTTCTTCAGAGTCCAACTCTTCGAAATCACTTTTCATCTCAGTCACTAATACGTGGTTTTCCCCACACATTTTTTTCCTCTCTGACATGAAGACTATTGGAGATACGCTATTTCCTTAAGGAATGCTCCACCATGGTGTCCAGGATTTTCTTCCAAGATGATGGAAGCCACTCTTTGTGTGCTGATCCCGGTAATTCTATGACTTAACCAGAAGGTCTCAATGGCAGCTCTCAAAAGACCACCGGGATTCCTATTTTTTTAAGTGGTCAAGTGGTTTGTTGGCTGAACGACTGAAGGGCTACAGTTGTCCAAACAGACCAGGAGAAATAACGACTGAATCACATTTTTTCATGCCTGCTGCCTGCTGGAGAGCAGCTATACAAATACCTAACCATTTCACCCATGCTCAAAGGTGGAGGGATGGGTATTAAATCTTATAAAAAGCTAAAGACAAGGAATAACGTCCTTGGGATGCCAGGAGATGGGAGCAAGATTCTTTTTTCATCTCTGTCATGTGCTTATTTTGTGATGTGAGTTCATTCTCCCCCCCCTTTTTTTTTAATTTAAATGAAACTGTTAACAAGTTTCCCAAAGTTCTCTCTCAGCTGTTTGTTTGAGGATCCAAGGCCACACCTCTGAGCACTTCATGACAGGATCTGAATGAAAATATTTTCCTCGTGAAACTGGAGACTCAGCTAAACTAATTTCCACTAATTGAACCCCTCCTCCAGGTAAGACAATCAGATGAATGGGCTGGTTACATTCTGGGGTTCCTTTGTGTGTGGGGGGGTGTAGCAGGGCGGGGTGGGGTGGGGGATGTCTACACTATGTTCTTTCCCATCAGAATTAACTGGTTTATCAGAAAAGCTAGCCAATTCCTCAGAAGCCGAGAACAGACCCAAAGATATGAAATACAGGAAACATAAGTTTCAAGAGGGAAGTAGAATGTGATGAGGAGGTTCTGAGGCCACAGATGATCATGAGTCACTAACACAGAGGATACTGAGTCATGAGGTGATGCCTCACAGGGAAAGGGTCCAGGAAGGAGCCCAGGACTCTTGTCTAAGATCCTCACTGTACAATTCTGATTTGAGTCAGTCCTGACTGTAATCTCTAGAGGATTCTGGGTCAGGAAAAACCCAATTCTCAAAAGGTACATCCCAGAAAAACAGGGTTTAACAATGACCTGCATCTGAATGATTCTAACAGATTGACAAGAAAAAAAAAAAGGATTTATAGGAAAGAAATAGTTCTGTCACATTGTAAAGGTCAGTTCCAAGCAGAAAATTTCTTCATAAAGTTAGGTCATTGACAATGTGTAAACTAAACTGAGAAAGGTTTTCATAAATAAGTTCAAGATGGATTTTTTTCCCCATCTGAATGTGCCTGCCAACACAGCTCTGCATAAAAATGTGTCACTTTAGGAATAAAGAGGTACAAGCACCCAATTATAAAATAAATTAGTCACGGAGATGAAAGTATAACATATGAAAAAAATCAATTAATATTGTAACATCTTTGTATGTTGACAGACAGCAACTACGCTTATCATGGTGAGCATTTAGTAATGTATGTAACTGTCTTGTACCTGAATCCAAAATATCACTATATTTACACCTGAAACCAAAATAATATTGCCCAAGAATCTGCATTTCTTGTACATTCCTGATGACGCTGATGCTTCTGGGCCAGGGACCAAGCTTTGAGACCCAATGCCCCACAATGTACTAAAATATATATATATATTTAATAAAAATTCCTCCCCAAAAGGTCAAAGGTATTTAGTTCATTTTAACCAATACATATTATTTTAATAATATTGTATCATTTCTGAAAGAAAAAAAAAAGGAAAGTCTGGAATAAAAGCACTGTCAAAAATTCTAGGAGAGAGGTTCCGGGAAGATGGCAGTGTGAGCAGGGCGGCGGAAATCTCCTCCCAAAGCCATATAAATCTATGAAAATACAGCAAATACAACTACTTCTAGAAGAGAGACAAGAATTTACAGCACAGTGCATAGCCTGCAACTACACCTGAGAGGACTTGGCACCCCACAAGGCGGGTAAGATACGGAGTTGCGACCCGGCGGGACCCGAGCATTCACCAACCCCAGCGCACCAGCGGGAGGAGAGGATTCAGAGATGGGAGGGAGTGGAAGTACGCCTCGTGAAATAACCAGCCCCGGTGATCTGCGCCGGGAGCGCTGACACACATCACGCGGTGCATCAGACATTGGAGAGGCAGAAGGTGCAGGTGCCCCGGGACAAGAGAAAAAGCACGCCCTGTCTTTAGCGGTCTTGGAGAGGCAGGGGGCCCAGCAAGGGAACACGACTGCCCTGGCACGCTCAGCCCAGCAGGCTAGAAGTCCTGTGGAATTTGGGACTCCTTGGCTGGTGACTGGGAAAAGGTAGCCACACAGAAACCTTACACAGAGAACAACAGACTCCCATTCCTTCCACCCCCGCCAGAGCTACAAAGAGCGGCACAGCCGCGGCTGCAGAATAGTGGAACAACAGCGCCACCTACAGCATCCTTACAGATTCTACTCGCGGTGGGCGTTTTTTTATTCCCCCTTTCTTTTCTTTTCTTTCTATCTTTTTTTCTCTTTTCTTTCTCATCCCTCTTTCTTTTTTTGTGTGTTTGTTTTTTTTTTTTAAGTCTTAAAGAGGCCAGCTGACATACGTGGCACCTACCAGCAACCACTTCTATCATCACGAAAAGACAGAGGAATATGGAACGGACGAAGATCACCCAGACCCAGACAACACCTGAGAGGGAACCTGAAGGGATGGAAATGCACAACCTTCCTGAAAAAGAATTCAGAATAAAAGTCATAACCATGCTGATGGATCTACAGAGAAATATGCAAGAGCTGAGGGAGGAAGTGAGGGAAGTCAGGAAAAACAATGCAGAAATGAGACAAGCCATCGACGGGCTTAGCAGCAGACTGGATGAGATGCAAGAGACTGTTAATGCAATAGAAATCAGACAACAGGAATACACAGCAGCTGAGGCAGAGAGAGATAAAAGGATCTCTAGGAATGAAAGAATATTAAGAGAACTGTGTGACCAACCAAAATGGAACAATATTCACATAATAGGAGTGCCAGACGAAGAAGAGAGAGAGAAAGGGATAGAAAGTGTCTTTGAAGAAATAATTGCTGAAAACTTCGCCATGCTGGGAAAGGAAATAGTCTTGCAGTCCACAGAAGCTCACAGATCTCCTGACACAAGGGACCCCAGGAAGACAACACCAAGACACATAATAATTAAAATGGCAAAGATCAAAGATAAAGACAGAGTATTAAAGGCAGCTAGAGAAAGAAAAAAGATCACCTTCAAAGGAAAACCCATCAGACTATCATCAGACTTCTCAACAGAAACCTTACAGGCCAGAAAAGAATGGCATGATATATTTAATGTAATGAAACAGAAGGGCTTTGAACCAAGAATATTGTATCCAGCACGATTATCATTTAAATATGACGGAGGGATTAAACAATTTCAAGACAACCGAAAGCTGAGAGAATCTGCCTCCCATAAACCACCTCTATAGGATATCTTAAAGGAACTGCTCTAGAGGTAAGCACTCCTGAGGCTAAAAAAAATGTCACCAGAGAAAATAAAATCATAGCAAAGAAAGCAGACCATCCAAATACTAACTAAAGGCAAAGAATAAAACACATAGTATATAAAGAACGGAGGAGGAAGAATAAGAAGGGAGAGAAATAAAGAAACATCAGACTGTGTTTACAATAACTTAACAAGAAAGTTAAGTTAGATTGTTAGATACTAAAGAAGCAACCCTTGAACCTTTGGTAACCACGAATCTAAAGCCAGCAATGGCAATAAGTACATATCTATCGATAATCACCCTAAATGTAAATGGACTGAATGCACCAAACAAAAGACACAGAGTAACAGAATGGATAAAAAGCAAGACCCATCTATATGCTGCCTACAAGAAACTAACCTCAAATCCAAAGATATACACGGACTAAAAGTGAAGGAATGGAAAAAGATATTTCATGCAAACAACAAAGAGAAAAAGCAGGTGTTGCAGTACTTGTATCAGACAAAATAGACTTCAAAACGAAGAAAGTAGCAAGAGATAAAGAAGGACATTACATAATGATAAAGGGATCAGTCCAACAAGAGTATATAACCACTATAAATATATATGCACCCAATACGGGAGCGCCGGCATATATGAAACAAATACTAACAGAATTAAAGGAGGAAATAGACAGCAATGCATTCATCTTAGGAGACTTCAACACACCACTCACTCCAAAGGACAAGTCAACCAGACAGAAAATAAGTAAAGACACAGAGGCACTGAACAACACACTAGAACAGATGGACCTAACAGACATCTACAGAACTCTACACCTAAAAGCAACAGATACACATTCTTCTCAAGTGCACATGGAACATTTTCCAGAACAGACCACATACTAAGCCACAAAAAGAACCTCAGTAAAATCGAAAATATTGAAATTCTACCAACCAACTTCTCGGATCATAAAGGTATTAAACTAGAATTAAACTTTAGAAAGAAATCAAAAAGGCTCACGAATACATGGAGACTTAACAACATTCTCCTAATTAATCAATGGGTCAATGATCAAATCAAAACAGAAATCAAAGAGTATATGGAGACAAATGACAACAACAACACAAAGCCACAGCTTCTGTGGGACGCAGCAAAGGCAGTTCTAAGAGGAAAGTATATTGCAATCCAGGCTTATCTAAAGAAAGAAGAACATTCCCAAATGAATAGTCTAAAGACACAATTACTGAAATTGGAAAAAGAAGAACAAATGAGGCCCAAAGTCACCAGAAGGAGGGACATAATAAAGATTAGAGAAGAAATAAATAAAATTGAGAAGAATAAAACAATAGAAAAAATCAATAAAACCAAGAGCTGGTTCTTTGAAAAAATAAACAAAATAGATAAACCCCTAGCCAGACTCATTAAGAGAAAAAGAGAATCTATACACATAAACACAATCAGAAATGAGAAAGGAAAAATCACGACGGATCCCACAGAAATACAAAGAATTATATGAGAATATTATGAGAATCTATATGCTAACAAGCTGGAAAACTTAGAAGAAATGGAAAACTTCGTAGAAAAATACAGCCTTCCAAAACTGACCAAACAAGAAACAGAAAAACTAAACAGACCAATCACCAGGAACGAAATTGAAGTGGTAATCAAAAAACTACCCAAGAACAAAACCCCCAGACCACATGGATTCATCTCTGAATTCTACCAGACATATAGAGAAGAAATAACACCCATTCTCCTTAAAGTTTTCCAGAAAACAGAATAGGAGGGAACACTTCAAAACATATTCTATGAAGCTAGCATCACTCTAATACCAAAACCTGGCAAAGACCTCACAAAAAAGAAAACTACAGACCAATATCCCTGATGAACGTAGATGCAAAAATACTCAACAAAAATATTAGCAAACCGAATTCAAAAATACATCAAGAGGATCATACACCATGATCAAGTGGGATTCATCCCAGGGATGCAAGGATGGTACAACATTCGAAAATCCATCAACATCATCCACCACATCAACAAAAAGAAGAACAAAAACCACATGATCATCTCCATAGACGCTGAAAAAGCATTTGACAAAATACAGCATCCATTCATGATTAAAACTCTCAACAAAATGGGCAAGTACCTCAACATCATAAAGGCTATATATGACAAACCCACAGCTAACATCATACTTAACGGGGAGAAGCTGAAAGCTTTTCATCTAAGATCGGGAACAAGACAGGGATGCCCACTCTCTCCACTGTTATTCAACATAGCACTGGAGGTCCTAGCCATGGCAATCAGACGAAACAGAGACATACAAGCCATCCAGACTGGTAAAGAAGAAGTCAAATTGTCACTATTTGCAGATGACATGATATTGTACATAAAAAACCCTAAAGACTCCACTCCAAAACTACTAGAACTAGTATCTGAATTCAGCAAAGTTGCAGGATACAAAATTAACACACAGAAATCTGTTGCTTTCCTATATACTAACGATGGGCTAACAGAAAGAGAAATCAGAAAAACAATTCCATTCACAATTGCATCAAAAAGAATAAAATATCTAGGAATAAATCTAACAAAGGAAGGGAAAGACCTGTACTCTGAAAACTACAAGACACTCCTAAGAGAAATTAAAGAGGACACTAACGAATGGAAATTCATCCCATGCTCTTGGCTAGGTAGAATAAATATTGTCAAAATGGCTATACTACCTAAAGCAATCTAGAGATTCAACACAATCCCTATCAAACTACCAACAGCTTTCTTCAATGAACTAGAACAAATAATTTTAAAATTCATATGGAACCACAAAAGACCCCGAATAGCCAAAGCAATCCTGAGAAGGAGGAATAAAACAGGGAATTACGCTCCCTGACTTCAAGCTCTACTAGAAAGCCACAGTAATCAAGACAATTTGGTATTGACACAAAAACAGACCCACAGACCAGTGCAACAGGATAGAAAATCCAAACATTAACCCAAACATATATAGTCAACTAATATTTGATAAAGGAGCCTTGGATATACAATGGGGAGATGACAGCCTCTTCAGTGGCTGATGTTGGAAAAACTGGACAGCTACATGTAAGAGAATGAAACTGGACTACTGTCTAGCCCCATACACAAAAGTCAACTCAAAATGGATCAAAGACCTGAATGTAAGTCATGAAACCATAAAACTCTTAGAAAAAACCATAGGCAAAAATTTCTTAGACATAAACATGAGCGACTTCTTCATGAACGTATCTCCCCAAGCAAGGGAAACAAAAGCAAAAATGAACAAGTGGGACTATATCAAGCTGAAAAGCTTCTGTACAGCAAAGGACACCATCAGTAGAACAAAAGACATCCTACAGTATGGGAGAATATATTCATAAAAAACGTATCTGATAAAGGGTTGACATCCAAAATATATAAAGAACTCATGCACCTTAACAAACAGAAAGCAAATAATCCATTTAAGAAATGGGCAGAGGACATGAATAGACACTTCTCCAAAGAAGAAATTCAGATGGCCAACAGGCACATGAAAAGATGCTCCACATCGCTAATCATCAGAGAAATGCAGATTAAAACCACAATGAGATATCACCTCACACCAGTGAGGATGGCCAACATCCAAAACACAAACAACAACAAATGTTGGCGAGGATGTGGAGAAAAGGGAACCCTCCTACACTGCTGGTGGGAATGCAAATTAGTTCAACCATTGTGGAAAGCAGTATGGAGGTTCCTCAAAAACCTCAAAATAGAAATACCATTTGACCCAGGAATTCCACTCCTAGGAATTTACCCTAAGAATGCAGCAGCCCAGTTTGAAAAAGACATATGCACCCCTATGTTTATCACAGCACTATTTACAATAGCCAAGAAATGGAAGCAACCTAAGTGTCCATCAGTAGATGAATGGATAAAGAAGAGGTGGTACATATACACAATGGAATATTATTCAGCCATAAGAAGAAAACAAATCCTACTATTTGCAACAACATGGATGGAGCTAGAGAGTATTATGCTCAGTGAAATAAGCCAAGCCAAAAAAGACAAGTACCAAATGACTTCACTCATATGTGGAGTATAAGAACAAATCAAAAAACTGAAGGAACAAAACAGCAGGAGACTCACAGAACCCAAGAATGGACTAATAGTTACCAAAGGGAAAGGGAATGGGGAGGATGGGTGGGAAGGGAGGGATAAGGGGGAAAAAGGGGCATTACGATTAGCAGACGTAATGTTGGGGGGCATGGGGAGGGCTGTACAACTCAGAGAAGACAAGTAGTGAGTCTATAGCATCTCACTACACTGATGGACAGTGACTGTAATGGGGTTGGTGGGGGGGACCTGATGAAGGGGGTAGTTTAATCATAAAATTGCAATGTAATTATAGATTAATGATACCAAAATAAACTATTAAAAAAATTCTAGGAGATAGAGAAATCACTTAACCGCATGATTCTGGAAGATACTTGAGACAATGAAAGAACTATGAGAAAGGAATGAAGCAAATGAGAGAAGGCTGAGGAAACACCCACTCTGTCTTGCCTGAACCATCTAAAGTATTAACAAAAGCCTTTGGTGTTCAGAAGCCCAGTGCCTTCTTTACTGGGGCATACTCAGGGCTAATCACCCAGCAAGCACTCTCTAGACTGGTGTTTGTGCAAGATTGAAATCTCACATAGAAAGAAAAAGAAGAGGGTCTCAGAAGCCTAGAGTCCGTGTACACAGGGTCAGTCACCTTGCCCCAGTGGGGAGAGGGTGCAGCTGGCTGACAAGCTGCCTCCTCACGACGGCTTGCCAGCCCTCTGGACAAGAAGGAGGAGCCTTCTGGGCAGCACCTGGCCAGCTCCACCTTCTCTGTCGGGGCATCCCCTCTTTTTGGAAGCTCTCCTCAGCCCCTCAGGTGCCGATTCGCCACAGCCCTCCAAAACTGAGCAGTCACGTTCAGGCAAAGGACAAAAAACTCAAAGAGAAAAGGACACAAGGAGAGAAATAAATACAATATGAAGGGCTTTTACAAAGAACACCATAAACACTGCAGCACTATTTTAAAAGTCCTTCAATTCCTGGACAGCTGCCCACCTCAGATAAGTACTCTATGTCCTGCCACGCCACAGAGAACATCCCCGGAATTCTGGCAGTGAGCCACCACACAGGACTCTCTCCTCAGCAGGCACAGAAGTGAGATGGCCACGCTGGCCACTAACCCTACCCAGCACCCCCACTCAAGACGCTCACTTTCATAGTCAAGGCTGGCAATGTTACCAGTCAAAGTTATTATCTTGAAAACACTGACGCTAAAAAAACAGTATCAGCCTTTTAAAGGGGGCAACACAACCATTCGTAGAAATTGCGCTTCTGTGCATGGAGGGAAACATTTTCTGACTTCCTAGACTGACCTTCTTCCCACTTCTCTCCCCCATAATTCATTTTAATTTTAATAGCTACAGAGCTGGACGCTAGTGGAGGGATATGCAAACATGCAAATTCCCTCTTTCCTAAATTCAATCAGTTTTCCCCTCAAGGAAGAAGCTAGTGTTTCACTTCCATCTTTCCTTGGCTAACTCTAGATTCAGCCATCAACTCAGGCCGCAATGACCCCTTCCCACATTCCCCAGTGACTCTAGTACCACAGCCCATGCTTTCAGCAATCCTCCCCGAAGGGCAGCTAACTACTCTGCCTTGGTCTTTACAGCACTTGGCACAGTGCTCGGCATGTACCAGGCACACGACACTATTTGCTAAACTATATTCTTCCGGCCTGTTGAGGTATACAGATGCGGAATGTGGCTCACGACCGACACCGAAGTCGTTGCAGATCATTGAGCTTCCAGACTGATGACTTTGTCCCTTAGAACCCAATGTCCTATTTTAACACTTCCTTAGAACATTGGAAGCTTTAAGAAATAAATATACTGGCATTGGTCTTTGCCTTCAAAAACACAGAACACATAAAAAAAATTTTTTTCACATTTTATGGATTCAGTCTTAATTACAAATATCTCATGGCTACGCTGCAACACCATTTAATTTAGAACCTCAGAAAATACTCATTGTTTTTCAAGACAAAGTGACTGCTAACATTTTGTTAAATTCTTGGAACCAACTTTAGAATATTGCTACCTCTCTTTCACAGCTGTCATTTGGCATTCATCTTTTAATACATGGCTTTGAACATGATAGTTCGTAATAGTTTCACGTAAAACAAGAGCTCTTAAAAGGCCTCAGAAGGCACTGGCATCCATTTTAGCATCTCCAAGGCCCTCCTTATCTCCTTGGCACTGGTTGTGGGGGTATGAGCTTGTGTAACTCTTATCTACAAGGGCCCTCCTCTGCACCACAAACTCCAGCTCAAATACAACTTCCTCCCTGACCGGTACAGGCTGAGCTGCCCCTCGCTCCGTGCAGCTGCACTGTGTACCTCTGCTGCTGTTCTCACTGCACTATGTTTTAAATCACTTTTCTCCAGGTATTCTCCAGGAACACACTGGACACTTCTTGAAGGAGACATCTTTTCTTATTCAAAGTCTGAGGCTGGTGTCTAGTAAAGCATCAAAGATTTTTTTTTAACTAAGTGTTCAAAGCTATTTAAAGAAACTAAGGCAGCCACAATGACTCCATGGAAACGTACAGTTCGAAAAAAAGTGATCAACATTGGACAGAACCAAATGATCATCGGTATGGGTTAAATGCCAAACTTTTTCATTTTGTTAGTCATTTTTTTATTAGAACTCAGGAAGTAGGACTACCTTAAAGATCCTTTAAGGCAAACAGAAAAGTATCAGGAATGCTGGGAAGAAGAAAAACCAATAGATGAAAAGAGACTTAGAAACTTATCAGTCAAATGCAGTGTGTTTGGATCTAGGTTCAAACAAACCAACTGCTAATGGGGGAGCAGGGGTGTAGGGAAGGACAAAATGTAAGTGAACACAAGAAAAAGCCGAATTCTTCGTATATTAAGGGATTATTTGTTTTTAGGTGTGGCAAGGATATTGTGGTTCAAAAAGCTATCTTTAAGAGTTCTAGTGTATGGATGGAACAATATGATACTGGGCTTTCTGTCAAATAAGAGGGTGGGGAGTGAGGGGTATAGGAAAAACAAGATTAGTTGTGTGGCAATGGTTACTGAAGCTGGATATTGAGTACATGTGAATGTGGTTTATTTTTCTCCCCTTTTAATGCATGTTTGACATTTTCCAAACTAAAATGTATTTTGCTTTAAAAAAAAAAATCCCTAAGTGTCCCGTTTATTCTATGGTTGGTCATGGCTGGCCCCCTCTGCCCCACTGCTTTTTGTCTTTGAACAGTTTCTCGCTGTCCAGAGGCGTTGTTGCTCCCACAAATGGATTACGACATACTGTCCCATTCCTCTGTGAGGTTCCCTGCTCACACAGACTACATCTTATTCCTACCTCTAACCCTGCATTGGACACCCAGCCCCGCCAGCCTCATCCTACCTGAGACAGAGATCCCGTCAACCCCCAGCACAATCTATGTGCTCAGACTCTACACAGTAACTGGCAGATAAAAGGAGATCAAACGCATATTTGATGAATGCTCCCAGAAAGGTAAAACTAAGTATCAAAGAAGGTTGAGAACAAGAGTTGATACCATTAACATAAACAGTGCACTTCCCTCACCACCCACGCCCACTCCATGTAATACAAAGGGGACCTCATAGCACTATTTTTATCCACTGTCACATTTAGACTTCCCTAAATAGCTGAAAAATCAGTGTCTACAGGATCACATGAATAATGGTTATATATGTCAATCTGGGCCAGAAAAAACTTCATATGTAGTTACCTCTCCAGTATTTACAATATACGCAAATTATCTCAGAATGTAGGGTGCAGTACAAATTACACTAGGGCTTTTAGAAGCTATATGTCCCTGTCACTTTTAAATCCACATCAGTGCCCTCCTCTACTTCCTCACCTACTGCAACTCCACCAAACAGAAACCCCCACCAGCCACCACCCAGAAAATTACAGTGACATCTAGAGAGCTGGCTTCAGTGACAGGCGGTTCAGAGCGCCTGGTTCTATCATGTCCAACTCATCCTCTCGGCTGCCATGTGATCTTGGACAGGCACTGTGCCTCAGTTGCCTCATCTGTAAAATAGGCAATGACAGAGTCTATATATAGGATAGATATGAGAATTGAATGACTTAATATTAAGTAAACAGCTTAGACCAGTACCGAGCACAAAGCAAAGGCTGTCTCAGCTATCATGTTCGATATTACTATATTACCACATCTGAACCCATCATATGCTTATACTTTAACATAAATCTAGTAGTACCCACTTCCAGGAACATATCAAAAATAGTTCATCATTTCTTTAAAGCCCGAAAACCTGGTCAGAATTAATAGTGTGTAACAGTCCAGGAGCAATTTTATTGTGAATCTTCATTGAATGAATGAATTAGGAGGGAAAAACAAGCTTTTAAGAAAGGCGGGTAAATATTATCCAGTACTCTCAAAATTCATTGTTGAGTATTATATATCCAGTGGCTACTATCCAAAAGACAAGAAATAACAAGTGTCAGTAAGATTGTGGAGAAAAGGGAACCTTCCTACACTGCTGGTGGGAATGTATATTGGTGTGGTCACTATGGAAAACAGTATGAAAGTTACTCAGAAAACTAAAAATAGAAATGCCATATGACCCAGCAATTCCTGTTCTGAGAATTTACCTGAAGAAAACAAAATCCCTGATATGAAAAGATATATGCACTCCTATGCTTAACTGCTGCATTATTTACAACAGCCAAGATACGGAAGCAACCTAAATGTCCATCAGTAGATGAATGGATAAAGAAGATGTGGTACATATACACACTGGAATATTACTCAGCCGTTTAAAAGATGAAATCCTGCCATTTGGGACAACATGGATAGATCACATTTTGCTAAGTGATACAAGCCAGGCTGAGAAAGATAAATACCATGATTTCACTTATATGTGGAATCTAAAATAATAAAACAAATGAACAAAAAAGAAACAGACTCACAGACAGTAAGAAGAGACTGGTGGTTACCATGGGTGAAGGGTTGAAGTGGATGGGTAAAATAGGGGAAAGGGATAAAAAGGCACACAATCTCAATTATAATATAAACTAGTTATGGAGATGACAATACTTCATAGAGAAGATAGTTGATAATACTGTTGTATCTCTTTATGTTGACAAATACTAATTGGGGTGAGCATTTAATAATGTAGATAACTGCTGAACCACTTTGTCACATACTTGAAACCAATATAATACTGTATGTCAAGTATACGTCAATAAAATGAAAACATCCATCCAATGCACTCAGCATAGCGCCAGGCTCGGTGGAAGGTAACTATTATTATTACTGTTGTGATTATGAATCTCATGGCAAAGTAGATTTTCAAGACCTCCAGGCCCAAGTTCTCTCCCTCTCCACACAGCCTGGAAATCTCCAGAAGGATAAGTTAGGCTTTAACACTGCTCTGCTGTCCCTCTGCCTTTACAGAAGCTTTTCTGCTTTTAAGTTCTTGATCTATTAAGGTTCTGCATGAGGCTCAATTTAAATGAAAGTGCTCCACTGCTGACAAAAATTTAGAAAGCACTGATATGGGCCAAACCACTATTTTACAGATTAAGAAATGGGGCCTCAGTCTAGAGGTCCAGCAACTCATCCAAGATCTCAACACAGTCAGAACCACTGTGGAACTAGAAATCTGGGCTCCCAAAACCTCACCTAGGCCTCTTTCCACTACTATGCACTACTTCATCCACAGATAAATGCATCAAAATTTTACCAAAACCAGCTTCTAAACCCAGATGCTCCCTACATAAAGTTGGACTTAACTAATTTACAACCCACAACTCACCATAATTTCTCTCTGTTCTTCCAGATTCTTCAAAAAATTAGAAAATTCACGTAAGGAAGCATCTGTAAAGAGAAAAGCAAGATTATTTGGCGGCCAATGGGAAGAAAAGCAAGCCAGAACCTCCTCTCCACCTACCTATGCAGCGTTCATCATCAGTCTCTGCATCACCGATAAACTCAGACTTAAAGTCTCTGAGTGCCCGGGCAAACTTCCTCTGGGCTGCCGAAAGACCTAGAGAGAAAGATTTATGATTACCTGGATCCTTGTTGTCAGTCAAGGTTCAGAAGAAACGTCTTCCTAATGAGCTCCCTGGAGCTTCGGAGCTCTTTCCCCCTACCCCCACCTGCCCCCCGGTCCCCTAGAATTTGTGTGGAGGTACAACCCAACTGCTCTGCCAGGGGGGCCCGCTGCCCTCTAGCTGGCCCACTCTCTGGGTTGCTTCTGGCTTCTATTCTATACTCAGGCACAAAGCAGGTGCAGGAGAAATGTTTCTTCCCTCCCCACCCTCCTATGCCTCAGGGATCCCATGACTTCCCACTGTTCCCTAAAGCTCTTTTCCTTTCTCTGCTCACTCAGGTCACAACTTGCCCAATTCAAAACTTCAGGCTATGATTAGGAATACACCCGCCTGACAGTACCTCCCAGACCTTGACGAGATCTGGCTGGCTGCCAACATTTCCAATTTGAAGTCTCAAAGCTCAAAGTCATCCAGCCAGAAGCCCTTAACTGATGGTCGAACTTCAGCCAGAGAAACCCAGAAGGTTTTAAAAGAAGATTTTTAAAGTTTTCATAGGAAACAGCAGCAGGGAGATACCTGACAAAGTTTAAATGGTAGAAAGAATTTCTCGTGGAAAAGACCTATAGGTCTTCATCTTTTTTATTGGAGATTAACCGAAAACAGAAAACTACTCTGCGGCATTATTTATCGTAGATATGGAAGCAACTTAAGTGTAGATGAATGGATAAAGAAGATGTGGTACATATATGCAATAGAATATCATTCAGCCATAAAAAAAGAATGAAATCTTGCCATTTGCAACAATACGGATGGACTTAAAGGGTATTACACTAAGTGAAATGGGTCAGAGAAAGACAAATACCGCACGACTTCACTTATATGTAGAATTTAAAAAACAAATTTAACAAACAAAACAAAAACAGACTCATAGATACAGAGAACAAACTGGTGGTTGCCAACAGGGGACTGGGCAGGGATGGACAAAATAGGTAAAGGGGATTAAGGAATACAGCCGTCCAGGTATGAAATGAATGACATGCAGAGATGTAATACACAGCATAGTGAATATAGTCGATAATATTGTAACAATTTTGTATGGTGACAGATTCAACTACACTTATTGTGGTGACCATTTTGTAATGCACATAAAAATCGAATCACTGTATTATACACCTGAAACTAATACAATATTGTATGTCAATTATTCCTCAATAAAAAAATAAAGAGAAGTATATACAAACATAGGAAAAAAAAATTAGAAAATAGTGGAAAACCAACCTCTAAAATGGGCAAACATTTATTTTATGGGCCGCACACCATGTTAGGTGATATATATATTTTTAATCTCCCTCAATACTCTTTTAAAAGTACATAAAATAAAGACTATCTCCATTTTACAAAGGGGTGTTAAAGCTCAGATCAGGTAAATAATCTGCACAGAATTGCACAGCTACTACAAGAGGAAAGGCTTGATTCTACTTCAGAGCCATTTGTCCAAAGCCAATGCCCTGGCCAGGGTGCATCCTGCCACTGACCTAAAGCGCTTTCTAGGAAGCTGTTCACAGACTCCTGCATTTCTTAGGGCTCCTGTCTCAGTGCAATGAATACTGACAGACTGTGTTGTAAAATTTCATGTCAAAGCAAATTGAAAAACTGAAAAATTATAGAATGCAATCCATATCTGCTGATCACAGTACTCGCAGAAAAATGAATGTGCATAGGAAAGTAAAACAATGTAAAAATTGAGGGCTGTTTTTAATAAGATGGTAGGATGGGAGCAATCCTTTTTTTTTTTCTTTTTTTTTTTTAATATAATTTATTTTATTATCATTAATTTACAATTACATGTGCAATATTACAATTATTAAACTACCCCTTCATCAGGTCCCCCCCACCAACCCCATTACAGTCACTGTCCATCAGCGTAGTGAGATGCTACAGAATCACCACTTGTCCTCTCTGAGCTGTACTGCCCTCCCCATGCCCCCCCAACATTACATTTGCTAATCGTAATGCCCCTTTTTCCCTCTTATCCCTCCCTTTCCGCCCATCTTCCCCAGTCCCTTTCCCTTTGGTAACTATTAGTCCGTTCTTGGGTTCTGTGAGTCGGCTGCTGTTTTGTTCCTTCAGTTTTTTTCTTTGTTCTTATACTCCACATATGAGTGAAATCATTTGATACTTGTCTTTTCGGCTTGGCTTATTTCACTGAGCATAATACCCTCTAGCTCCATCCATGTTGTTGCAAATGGTAGGATTTGTTTTCTTCTTCTGGCTGAATAATATTCCATTGTGTATATGTACCACATCTTCTTTATCATTCATCTACTGATGGACACTTAGGTTGCTTCCATTTCTTGGCTATTGTAAATAGTGCTGCAATAAACATAGAGGTGCATCTGTCCTTTTCAAATTGGGCTGCTGCATTCTTAGGGTAAATTCCTAGGAGTGGAATTCCTGGGTCAAATGGTATTTCTATTTTGAGTTTTTTGAGGAACCTCCATACTGCTTTCCACAATGGTTGAACTAATTTGCAGTCCCACCAGCAGTGTAGGGTTCCCTTTTCTCCACATCCTCGCCAACATTTGTTGTTGTTTGTGTTTGGATGTTGGCCATCCTCACTGGTGTGAGGTGATATCTCATTGTGGTTTTAATCTGCATTTCTCTGATGATTAGCGATGTGGAGCATCTTTTCATGTGCCTGTTGGCCATCTGAATTTCTTCTTTGGAGAAGTGTCTATTCATGTCCTCTGCCCATTTCTTAATTGGATTATTTGCTTTCTGTTTGTTAAGGTGCATGAGTTCTTTATATATTTAGGATGTCAACCCTTTATCAGATACGTTTTTTATGAATATATTCTCCCATACTGTAGGATGTCTTTTGTTCTACTGATGGTGTCCTTTGCTGTACAGAAGCTTTTCAGCTTGATATAGTCCCACTTGTTCATTTTTGCTTTTGTTTCCCTTGCCCGGGGAGATATGTTCATGAAGAAGTTGCTCATGTTTATGTCCAGGAGATTTTTGCCTATGTTTTTTTCTAAGAGTTTTATGGTTTCATGTCTTACATTCAAGTCTTTGATCCACCTTGAGTTTACCTTTCTGTATGGGGATAGACAGTAGTCCAGTTTCATTCTCTTACATGTAGCTGTCCAGTTTTTCCAGCACCAGCTGCTAAACAGGCTGTCATCTCCCCATTGTATATCCAAGGCACTTTTATCAAATATTAATTGACTGTATATGTTTGGGTTAATGTTTGGATTTTCTATTCTGTTCCACTGGTCTGTGGGTCTGTTTTTGTGCCAATACCAAATTGTCTTGATTACTGTGGCTTTGTAGTAGAGCTTGAAGTCAGGGAGTGTAATTCCCTGTTTTATTCCTCCTTCTCAGGATTGCTTTGGCTATTCGGGGTCTTTTGTGGTTCCATATGAATTTTAGAATTATTTGTTCCAGTTCATTGAAGAAAGCTGTTGGTAGTTTGATAGGGATTGCACTGAATCTGTAGATTGCTTTAGGTAGTATAGCCATTTTGACAATATTTATTTTTCCTAGCCAAGAGCATGGGATGCTTTTCCATTTGTTAGTGTCCTCTTTAATTTCTCTTAGGAGTGTCTTGTAGTTTTCCAGAGTACAGGTCTT
>JAVSCE010017448.1:0-47405 GCA_032199065.1 Smutsia gigantea
GTAGGATAGCAAATGAGGAAAAAAATGTCCTAAAATCAGCTATTTAAATGCAATGGCAACAGTTAAAAATTCCTTCTAAGAAGCTAGAAATGTACAATGTTAGCTTGTGTAGAATACATGTTCGGAAGAGAGCAGTCACCCAAAGCAAACATTTCAATTAAATGCAAAAATTCAACATTCATCATTGCTGGACAGGAGATGGCTAAACTTCACAAAATGTTCATAAAGAAAACCTACCAGTGACACTTGAAGAGCTCACCTAACAAATTGTTTTCACTGCACCCAATTCCTTAATTAAGATTCACATGAGACATTCCAAGGAAAAATATTTTGAAGAGGGAAAATAAAAGACCACATGCAGCATTTGCTCGGGAAGTCAGATACACAACCACCTCCTACACAGCAGCGATGGCTGAAAGACACTTGTCCACTGATGACACTGAACTGCTGGAAAAAAAGTTAGAAAAAACTTTTTTTTTCCTAAAACAACTAATAACCATGTAAGACAACTGATTTTAAGTATGTTACAGCCTTCATGTTGGTTCAATTTATCATGACATTAAGAGGGGTAAAAATAAAGGGGGAAACAAAAGTAAACTTGAAATGGATCCAAGGCCTGATTGTAAGTCATGAAACCATAACTCTTAAAGATAACATAGGCAAAAATCTCCTGAATATAAACATGAGCAACTGTTCCTAAACATGAGCATCTCCTGGGGCAAGGGAAACAAAAGCAAAAATGAACAAGTGGGACCAGATCAAGCTAAAAAGCTTCTGTACACCAAAGGACACCATCAGCAGAACAAAAGGCATCCTATATTATGGAAGAATATATTTGTAAACGACATATCTGACAATGGGTTAACATCCAAAATATATAAAGAACTCACATGCTTCAACATCCAAAAAGCAAATAACCCAAATAAAAAATGGGTGGAGGATATGAATAGACAATCCCCCAAAGAAGAAATTCAGATGGCCAACAGGCATATGAAAAGATGCTCCGCATCGCTAATTATCAGGGAAATGCAAATTAAACCCACACTGAGATATCACCTCACACCTGTTAGGATGGCCAACATAGAAAAGACTAGAAACAACAAATGCTGGGGAGGATGCGCAAAAGGGGAACCCTGCTACACTGCTGGTGGGAATATAAACTAGTTCAACCATTGTGCAAAGCAATATGGAAGTTCCTCAAAAACTAAAAATAGAAATACTATTTGACCCAGGAATTCTGCTCCAAGGAATTTACCCAAAGTAAACAAGTTCTCAGATTCAAAAAGACATATGTATCCCTATGTTTATTGCAGCACTGTTTACAATAGCCAAGATATGGAAGCAACCCAAGTGTCCATCAGCAGATGAATGGATAAAGAGGTGGTACATATACACAGTGGAATACTATTCAGCCATAAGAAAGAAACAAATCCTACCATTTGCAACATGTATGGAGCTAGAGGGTATAATGCTCAGTGAAATAAGCCAGGTGGAGAAGGATAAGTATGAAATGATTTCCCTCATTTGTGGAGTGTAACAATGAAGCAAAACTGAAGGAACAAAACAGCAGGAGACTACAGACTCCAAGAAAGGACTAGCGGTTAACAAAGGGGAGGGGTGGTGGTGGAAGATGGGTAGGGAGGGAGGAAGAAGGGGACTGAGGGGTATTATGATTAGTACACATGGTGTGGGGGATCATGGGGAAGACAGTGTAGCACAGATAAGAAACGTAGTGAATCTGTGGCATCTTACTACACTGATGGACAGTGACTACAATGGGGTATGGGGGTGACTCAATAATATAGGTGAATGTAGTAACCACATTGTTTTTTATGCGAAACCTTCATAAGAGTGTATATCAATAATACCTTAACAAAAAAATTGTATAAAAAGAATAAAAGGGGAAAAATACACACTCATTAGAGTCTTCCAAATAGTTCCATCCATTATTCTTTCAGGTTAATACGCAAAATGCCAAGAATGATGCATACAGATTATAAATGCTCCTAGTTTCAATTCAATAAATTATCATTTTAGTTTTTTCCTTCCTTAGTTATTTTTTAATTTTTAATTTTATTAAGGTATCCTTGATATATATTCTAATGAAGGTTTCTCATGAAAAACATTGTGGTTATTACATTCACCTATATTATCAAGTCCCTCCATACCCCATTGAAGTCACTGTCCATCACTGTAGAAAAATACCAGAGTCACTACTTGTCTTATCTGTGCTACACTGTCTTCAAATGATCCCCCCACACCATGTGTACTAATAATACCCCCCAATCTTCTTTTCCCTCCCTCCCCAACCACCTTTGCCCACTCATCCCCTCTGATAACCATTAGTCCCTTCCTTATAGAGTCTGTGAGTCTGCTGCTGTTTTGTTCCTTCAGTTTTGCTTCGTTGTTACACTCCACAAATGAGGGAAATCATTTCGTACTTATCTTTCTCCACCTGACTTATTTCACAACACCTCACTCCCATCACCTCAATTCCTCACTTCACTTCCTCACCTCACCTCACCTCACCTCCTCACCTCACATCACATTACTCACCGCACCTCAATTCCTCACCTCCTCATATCAACTCCTCAACTCAGTCATTTCACTTAACCTCCTCAACTTACCTAAACTCACTCACTTCACCTCACCCCACCTCAACTCAATTCCTCACCTCAGTCCCTCACCTCAACTTTTCACATCACCTCACCTCAATTCCTCACCACATGTTATCTCAACTCCTTCTCAACTCATCTCCAAACCGCATGTAACCTCACTCACCTCACCTCCTCACCTCACCCAACCTCACACACCACAGCTCAATTCCACAACACACCTCATCTCTTCTCACCTCACCTCACCTAATCTCACCTCACTTCAACTCAATTCACACTTCCTTAGCTCATCTCACCTCACCCACTACAACTCACCTCACCTCAATTCCTCACCTCACCTCACCTCTTCATCTCCTCACAGCTCACCTACTCATCTAATCTCACTCACTTCACCCAACTCATTCAATTCAAACCATGTGCTCACTTCCTAATGTCACCTCACTCACCTCACCTGCCTTCAACTAACCTCGAATCATCGGATGTCACCTCACCTCACCTCACTCACTACACATCACCTCACCTCAATTCCTCACATTACCTCACCTCAACTTCTCACCTCACCGCAACTCCACACCTTATGTCACCGCACCTCACATTTCTTCAACTCAATATCATCTCACCTCATCTCACCTCGCTTCAACTTATCCCCTCATGTCAACTCACCTCAACTCATTTCACCTCATACCTCACATCAACTCAATCCTCACTCCACCCCACTTCACCCAATGAGATCACCTCTGTGACCTCCCCTAAATTCCTCACATCCCCCACAGCACACTCACAATTCTCAAATCCTCACATCCTCACCTCCCCTGAACTACACACCAAATGTCGCTTCACTGACCTCACCTTATTTCCTCGCCTCTCTCCCTCACCTCACCTCCTCACCTCGACTCATCTCACTTCCTCTCCTCACCTCACCTCATCTCACTTCTACACACCTGAAATAACCTCACTCACATCACTTCAATTCGTCACCTCACCTCACCTCATCTCACCTCCTCTAACGTCACCTCATTCACCTCATTCAATTCCACACTTCAACTGCTCACCTCACGTCAACTACCCTCCTCAAATCACTCACTTCACTTTGCCTCACCAACCACACATCACTTTCAGAACACGTCACCTCACTCACCTCCCAATTCCTCAACTCACTTCCTCACCTCACCTCACCTCACTTGAATTCCTCACCTCACCCCCTCACCTCCCCTCTATTCCACACCTGTCACCTCAGCTCACCTCAATTCCACACCTCTCTTCCTCACTCACCTCACCACACCTCATCTTCCCAGCTCACCTCATTTCCCTCACTCACTTCACATCACCTCACCTCAATTCCTCTCCTTACCTCAACTCCTCATTTCACCTCAACTCCTCAACTCAATTCACATCACTCACCTCGCTATACGTCAATCCTCACCTCACCTCACTTCCTCACCTCAACTCCCACGTCACCACACACACTTCCCCTCATCTCACTCACCTCACCTCAATTCCTCACTTCACTTCCTCACCTCCCCTCACCTCCTCACATCACCTAACATTACTAACCTCACCTCAATTCCTCACCTCTTCATATCAAATCATTTCTCAACTCAGTCATTTCACTTCACCTCCTCACCTTACCTAACCACACTCAATTCACCTCAACCCACCTCACCTCAATTCCTCACCTCAGTGCCTCACCACACCTCTTCACTTCGCCTCACCCCAATTCCTCACCACATGTAATCTCAACTCTTCTTCAACTCACCTCCAAACCTAATGTAACCTCACTCACCTCACCTCCTCACCTCACCTAACCTAACTCACCTCAGCTCAATTCCTCAACTCAACTCACCTCTTCTCACCTCACCTCACTCACTTCAACTCACCTCACGTCACCTACAAAAATCATGTCCTTTCACCTCAATTTACTCACTTCACCTCACTCACCTCACCTATCCTCAAATCATATCCTCACATCACGTCACCTCTTCTCACCTCACCTCACCTCATCTCACCTCACTTCAACTCAATTCACAATTCCTTAGCTCACCTCACTTCACCCACTACACCTCACCTCACGTCAATTCCTCACCTCACCTCACCTATTCATCTCCTCACAGCTCACCTACTCATCTAATCTCACTCACTTCACCCAACTCATTCAATTCAACACATGTGCTCACTTCCTCATGTCTCCTCACTCACCTCACTTCACTTCCACTAACCTCGAATCATCGGATGTCAACTCACCTCACCTCAATCACTTCACCTCACCGCACCTCAATTCCTCAACTCACCACACCTCATCTCCTCACTTAACCTCACCACCTCACCTATCCTCACTTATTCCACTCAACTCCTTCAATTCCTCACCTCACCTGCTCACTTCAAGTCACCTTACCTCCTTCTCAAATCACTCACTTCATTTCACGTCACTCACCTCACATCTAAATCACCTCACCACACTTCCTCACCTCACCTATTCACCTCACCTCACCTCAATTCCTCACCTCACCTCATGTCACCACACCACACTTAAATTCCTCAACTAACCACCTTACCTCATCTAACCTCCACAAAACATGTCACCTCATTCAACTCACAATTCCTCACCTCACTCACCTCACCTCACTCCACCTCACCTCACTCACCACACCTCACAATTCCTCACCTCACCACTTCACCTCACCCCTCACCTCACCACACACACCTCAATTCCTCACCTCACCTCACGCACCTCACCTCCTCACCTCACCTCACCTCCACTCCTGTCACCTCATTCTCCTCACCTCAAATCCTCACTTCACATCCTCAACTCAACTCACCTCACTCACCCTCAGTTCCTCACCTAACCTCAACTCCTCACCTCAACTCCACACCTCATGTCACCTCACTCACCTCACCTCCCTTCCACACCCAATTCCTCACATCACCTCCTTTCACCTCATCTCACTCACCTCACCTCCCTTCTTCAACTCACATCACTTCCACTTCTCAGCACACCTCACCTTCTCACCTGACTTCACCTCAAACACCGCCCCACACAATTCTTCACCTCAACCACCGCACCTCACTATTCCTCACCTCACCACTCCTCATCTCCTCAGGTCCACTCACCTCACCTCACCCCACGTCACCTCACCTCAATTCCTCAACTCACTTCACCTCTTCACCACACCTCAACTCACTCACCTCAACTCAATTCAACTAACCTCACTTCATCTCATCTCACCTCACCTCACTTCACCTCACCTCAATTCCTCACCTAACGTCACCTCAACTCACCTCATTTTACTTCAACTCACCTCAACTCTCCTTCTCTCCTCACTTCACACCTAACCTCATGCACATCAAATCCTCACCTCCATTCACCTCCTCACATCACCTCACTTTGCTCGCTTCAACCCACCTCACTCACCTCACCTTATCTCAAATCCTCACCTCACCTCCTCCTCATCTCGTCACTTTCTCTATTAACCTCACCAAATCTTCTCACCTCACCTCACCTCACTCACTTTACCTCACCTCACCTAAATACCTCACCACACCTTACCCCAAATCATCTCATGTCAACGCACCTCCTCACCTCACCTCACCACACTCACTTCAATTCACCTCACATCCCATCATGTCAATCCTCACCTCACCTCCTCACCTCACTGCAGCTACTTACCTGTCAGCTCACCTCATTCAACTCACCTCATGTCAATTCCTCACCTCACCTCATCTCACCTCATGAGACCTACAAAACACACACCTCACTCACTTCACCTCACCTCACTTACCTCACCTCACTTCACCACAATGCACCTCATCTCACCTCACTCACCTAACCAAGCCTCAATTACTCTTCCCTCCACATCACCTACTCACCACACCAGACTTCATTAACTCAAACTCACCTCAATTCCTACTTCTCCTCCTACCTCACCTCACCTCACCTCACTACCCACACCTCACCTCCATTGCTCACCCCATCTCCTCACCTCCTCACATCACCTCGCCTCATCTCAGCCACTTCACCTCACTCACCTCAACTCACGTCAGTCTTCACCTCACAGCACTTCACCTCCTCACCTCAACTCACCTCCCAAATTTCATCTCACTTCAACACACCTTAATTTCTCACCTAAACTCCTCACCCCAACAAACCTCACCTCACTTCCTCAACTATGTTCACCTCACCACACAGGACCTCGCTTCAATGCCTCATCTCACCTCACCTCAATTCTTCACACTTCACCTCCACACCACATGTCATCTCACTCACCTCAACACAAATCCTCACCTCACTTCCTCACTTCACCTCAGTCACCTCACCTCATGTCCTAAACTCACCTCACCTCATTTTCCACCTCACCTCACCTCACCTCCGTTCATCTCACCTCAATCACTCCACTTTACCTCACTCACCTCAATACCTCATCTCAAATCCTAAACTCACCTCACCTCATTCACCGCACCTCAACTAATTCCTCACCTCACCTCACCTCACTTCAGTCACCTCACTCACCTCACCTCAATTCCTTACATCACTTCCTCACCTCTCCTCCTCACATCACCTCACCTCAATCTTCACCTCACCTCACATCAGTTCACTCACTTCACCTATCCTTACCCAAGTCAAATCACTTCTTCACCTAACCTCCGCTCACCTCCTCACCTAACCTAACCTCACAAACATAATTAAATTCCTCAGCTTAGCTGCTCAACTCTTCGTCACATCAATTCCTCCTCAAAAAACTCAGGTCACTTCACCTCACTCACCTCACCTCACCTCAATCCTCACCTCAGCTCATCTCCTCACCTCACTTCACTCACTTCACCTCACCACACCTCAATTCCTCACCACATGTCATCTCAACTCCTCCTCAAATCATCTCCAAACCACATGTAAAATCACTCACCTCACTTCCTCAACCCACCTAACCTCACTCACCTCACCTAATTCCTCAACTTACCTCAACTCTTCTCATCTCACCTCACTCACTTCAACTCACTTCACCTCAACTCCTAAACTCATGTACACTCACCTCACTTTACTCCACCTCATTCACCTCACCTATCCTCAACTCATATCCTCACCTCACCTCACTTCCTCTTCTCACCTCACCTCACCCATTACATCTCACCTCACCTCAATTCCTCACCTCACCTCAACTCTTCATCCCCTCACAGCTCAACTTCATCTTTAATCTCACTCACTTCACCCAACTCATTTAATTCAACCCATGTGCTCACTTCCTCATGTCACCTCACTCACCTCACTTGCCTTCAACTAACCTCGAATCATCGAAAGTCACCTCACCTCACCTCACTCACTTCACCTCACTTCACTTCAATTCCTCACATTAAATCACCTCAACACCTCACCTTACCTCAACTCAACACCTTATGTCACCTCAGCTCACCTCATTTCTTCAACTCACCTAACATCATCATCTCACATTATCTCACCTCGCTTCATCTTATCCCCTCATGTCAATTCACCTCACCTCACTTCACCTCATACCTCGCATCACCTCAATCCTCACTCAACCCCACTTACCCAATGACATCACCTCTGTGACATCACCTCAATTCCTCATCTCCTTAACTCACTTCACGCAATGCACACTCACAATTCTCACCTCCTCACTTCCTCCCCTCACCTGACCTCCACACCAAATGTCACTTCAAGGACCTCAACTTAATTCCTCGCCTCTCTCCTTCACCTCAACTCCTCACTTCACATCAACTCACTTCCTCACCTCACCTCACCTCATCTCACTTCTGCGCACCTCAAATAACCTCACTCACATCTCCTCAATTCCTAACCACACCTCACCTCATCTCACCTCTTCTACCCTCACCTCACGCACTTCATTCAATTCCTCACTTCACCTGCTCACCTCCTCACGTCAACTCCCCTCCTCCTCAAATCACTCACTTCACTTTGCCTCACCAACATCACCTCAACTCCAGAACATGTCACCCAAATCACTTCACCACAATTCTTCAACTCACTTCCTCACCTCACCTCACTTCACTTGAATTCCTCACCTCACCACCTCACCTTCCCTCAATTCCACAAATGTCACCTCACCTCACCTCAATACCTCACCTCACATCCTCACTCAACTCAGCACACCTCATCTTCCCAGATCACCTCATCTCCCCTCACTCACTTAACTTCACCTCATCTCAATTCTTCTCCTTACATCACCTCTTCATGTCACCTCCACTCCTCAACTCACTTCACATCACTCACCTCGCCATACCTCAATCCTCACCTCACCTCACTGCCTCACCTCACCTCCCACGTCACCTCACACACTTAACCTCACCTCACTCACCTCAATTCCTCACTTCACTTCCTCACCTCACCTCACCTCCTCACCTCACATCACATCACTCTCCTCACCTCAATTTCTCACCTCATTTCAACTCACTTCTCAACTCAGTCACATCACTTCACAACCTGACCTTACCTAAACTCACTCACTTCACGTCAACCCACCACACCTCAATTCCTCATCTCACTTCACCTCTTCACCACACCTCAACTCACTCACCTCACCTCACTTCAACTAACCTCACTTCATTACATATCCCTTCACCTCACTTCACCTCGCCTCAATTCCTCACCTAACGTCACCTCAACTCACCTCATTTTAATTCAACTCACCTCAACTCACCTTCTCACCTCACTTTACACCTCACCTCACGCACCTCAAATCCTCACCTCAATTCACCTCCTCACATCACCTCACTTTGTTCGCTTCAACCCACCTCACCTCACCTTACCTCAATTCCTCAACTCACCTCCTCATCTCTTCATTTTCGCTATTAACCTCACCAAAACTTCTCACCTCACTTCACCTCCTCACCTCACATCACATTACTCACCGCACCTCAATTCCTCACCTCCTCATATCAACTCACTACTCAACTCATTCATTTCACTTCACCTCCTCACCTTACCTAACCTCACTCACTACACCTCACCCCACCTCAACTCAATTCCTCACCTCAGTTCCTCACCTCACCTCTTCACTTCACCTCACCTCAATTCCTCACCACATGTTATCTCAACTCCTTCTCAACTCACCTCCAAAACTCATGTAAGCTCACTCACCTCACCTCCTCACCTTACCCAACCTCACTCACCTCAGCTCAATTCCTCAACTCAACTCACCTCTTCTCACCTCACCTCACTCACTTCAACGCACTTCACCTCAACTCCTAAACTCATGTCCTCTCACCTCACTTTACTCACTTCAGCTCACTCACCTCACCTATCCTCAACTCATATCCTCACCTCACCTCACCTCTTCTCACCTCACCTCACCTCATCTCACCTCACGTCAAGTCAATTCACACTTCCTAAGCTCACCTCACCTCACACACTGCACCTCACCTCACCTCAATTCCTCACCTCACCTCACCTCTTCATCTCCTCACAGCTCACCTACTCATCTAATCTCACTCACTTCAGCCTACTCATTCAATTCAACCCATGTGCTCACTTCCTCATGTCACCTCACTCACCTCACTTCCCTTCAACTAACCTCGAATCATCGGATGTCACCTCACCTCACCTCACTCACTTCACCTCAACTCATCTCAATTCCTCACATTACCTTACTTCAACTCCTCAACTCACCTCATCTCCACACCTTATGTGACCGCACTTCACATTTCTTCAACTGCACTAACATCATCTCACCTCATCTCACCTCGCTTCAACTTATCCCCTCATGTCAACTCACCTCAACACACTTCAACTCATACCTCACATCACCTCAATCCTCACTCAACCCCACTTCCCCCAATGACATCACCTCTGTGACCTCACCTCAATTCCTCACCTCACCCACAGCACACTCACAATTCTCAAATCCTCATATCCTCAACTCACCTGACCTCCACACCAAATGTCACTTCACTGACCTCACCTTATTTCCTCGCCTCTCTCCCTCACCTCACCTCCTCACCTCACCTCATCTCACTTCCTCTCCTCACCTCACCTCATCTCACTTCTGCACACTTCAAATAACCTCACTCACATCACCTCAATTCCTCACCTCAACTCACCTCATCTCACCTCCTCTAACCTCACCTCACTCACCTCATTCAATTCCTCACTTCACTTGCTCACCTCCTCACGTCAACAACTCTGCTCAAATCACTCACTTCACTTTGCCTCACCAACATCAACCCACCTCCAGAACACGTAACCTCTCTCACCTCACCACAATTCCTCAACTCACTTCCTCACCTCACCTCACCTCACTTGAATTCCTCACCTCACCACCTCACCTTCCCTCAATTCCACACCTGTCACCTCACCTCACCTCATTTCCTCACCTCTCTTCCTCAATCACCTCAACACACCTCATCTTCCCAGCTCACCTCATCTGCCCTCACACACTTCACATCACCTCACCTCAATTCCTCTCCTTACCTCAACTCCTCATGTCACCTCAACACCTCACCTCACTTCACATCACTCACCACGCTTTACCTCATTCCTCACCTCACCTCACTTCCTCACCTCACCTCCCACGTCACCTCAAACACTTCACCTCACCTCACTCACCTCTCCTCAATTCCTCACTTCACTTCCTCACCTCACCTCACCTCCTCACCTCACATCACATTACTCACCTAACCTCAATTCCTCACCTCCTCATATCAAATCACTTCTCAACTCAGTCATTTCACTTCACCTCCTCACCTTACCTTACGTCACTCAATTCACCTCACCCCACCTCACCTCACTTCCTCACCTCAGTACCTCACCTCACCTCTTCACTTCACCTCACTTCAATTCCTCACCACATGTTATCTCATCTCCTCCTCAACTCACCTCCAAAACTCATGTAACCTCACTCACCTCACCACCTCACCTCACCTAACCTCACTCACCTCAGCTCAATACCTCAACTCAACTCACCCCTTCTCACCTCATCACACCCACTTCAACTTTCCTCACCTCAACTACTAAACTCATGTTCTCTCACCTCACTTTACTCACTTCACCTCACTCACCTCACCTATCCCCAAATCATATCCTCACCTCACCTCACCTCACCTCTCACCTCACTTCAACTCAATTCACACTTCCTTGGCTCACCTCACCTCACCCACTACACCTCACCTCACCTCACCTCACTTCCTCACCTCACCTCACCTATTCATCTCCTCACAGCTCACCTACTCATCTAATCTCACTCACTTCACCCAACTCATTCAATTCAACACATATGCTCACTTCCTCATGTCACCTCACTCACCCCACTTCCCTTCAACTAACCTCGAATCATCAGATGTTACCTCACCTCACATCACTCACTTCACCTCACCTCACCTCAATTCCTCACCTCACCACTCCTCATCTCACTTCAGCTCACCTCCTCACCTAACCTCACTTATTCCACTCAACTCCTTCAATTCCTCACCTCACCTGCTCACTTCAAGTCACCTCACCACCTCAACTCACTCACTTCATTTCACGTCACTCACCTCACATCTAAATCACCTCACCACACTTCCACACCTGACCTATTCACCTCACATCAACTCAATTCCTCACCTCACCTCATGTTACCACACCTCACTTAAATTCTTCAACTAAACACCTCACCTCCCCTAACCTCCACAAAACTTGTCACCTCATTCAACTCACAATTCCTCACCTCACACACCTTACCTCACTCCACCTCACCTCACGCACCACAGCTCACAATACCTCAACTCACCATTTCACCTCACCCTCACCTCACCGCTCACACCTCAATTACTCACCTCACCACACTCACCTCACCTCCTCACCTCACCTCAATTCCCCACCTGTCTCCTCATTCTCCTCACCCGAAATCCTCACTTCACATCCTCAACTCACCTCACCTCACTCACCCTCAGTTCCTCACCTAACCTCAACTCCTCACCTCACCTCCACACCTCATGTAACCTCACTCACCTCACCTCCCTTCCTCACCCACTTCCTCATATCACCTCCTTTCACCTCAAATCACTCACCTCACCTCCCTTCTTCAACTCACCTCACTTCCACTTCTCAGCACACCTCACCTCCTCACCTCACCTCACTCACCTCAATCACCGCAACTCACAATTCCTCACCTCAATCACCACACCTCACAATTCCTCACCTCACCACTCCTCATCTCCTCAGGTCCACTCACCTCACCTCACCCCACGTCACCTCACCTCAAGTCTTCACCTCACCTCACATCAGTTCACTCACTACACCTAGCCTTACTCAACTCAAATCACTTCCACACCTAACTTCCGCTCACCTCCTCACCTAACCTCACCTCACAAACTTCATTCAATTCCTCACCTTAGCTGCTCACCTCCTCGTCACATCAATTCCTCCTCAAATCACTCAGGTCACTTCACCTCTCTCACCTCACCTCACCTCACCTCAATCCTCACCTCAGCTCACCTCCTCACCTCACCTCTCTCACTTCACTTCACCACACCTCAATTCCTCACCACATGTCATCTCAACTCCTCCTCAACTAACCTCCAAACCCCATGTATCCTCACTCACCTCACCTCGTCACCCCACTTAACCTCTCTCACCTCACCTCAATTCCTCAACACACGTCACCTTTTCTCACCTCACCTCACTCACTTCAACTCACCTCACCTACTCCTAAACTCATGTCCACTCAAATCACTTTACTCACTTCACCTCACTCACCTCACCTAACCTCAACCCATATCCTCACCTCACCTCACCTCCTCTTCTCACCTCACCTCACCTCATCTCACCTCAATTCAACTCAATTCACACTTCCTAAGTTCAGCTCACCTCACCCACTACAGCTCACCTCACCTCAATTCCTCACCTCACCTCACCTCTTCATCTCCTCAAAGCTCACCTACTCATCTAATCTCACTCACTTCACCCAACTCATTCAATTCAATCCATGTGCTCACTTCCTCATGGCACCTCACTCACCTCACTTCCCTTCAACTAACCTCGAATCATCGGACGTCACGTCACCTCACCTCACTCACTTCACCTCACCTCACCTCAATTCCTCACATTACCTCAACTCAACTCCTCAACTTACCTCAATTCCACACCATATGTCACCTCATCTCACCTCATTTCTTCAACTCACCTAACATCATCATCTCACCTCATCTCACCTCGCTTCAACTTATCCGCTCATGTCAACTCACCTCACCTCACTTCACCTCATACCTCACATCACTTCAATCCTCACTCAACCCCACTTACCCCAATGAAATCACCTCAGTGACCTCACCTCAATGCCTCACCTCCTTACCTCACCTCACCCACCGCACACTCACAATTCTCAATTCCTCACTTCCTCCACTCACCTGACCTCCACACCAAATATCACTTCAAAACCTCAACATAATTCCTCGCACCTCTCCCTCACCTCACCTCCTCACCTCACATCAACTCACTTCCTCACCTCACCTCACCTCATCTCATTTCTGCGCACCTCAAATAACCTCACTCACATCACCTCAATTCCTCACCTCACCTCACCTCATCTCACCTCATCTAACCTCATCTCACTCACCTCATTCAATTCCTCACTTCGCCTGCTCACCTCCTCAAGTCAACTCCTCTCCTCCTCAAATCACTCACACCACTTTGCCTTACCCTCCTCATCTCACATACAGAACACGTCACCTCACTCACCGCACCACAATTCCTCAGCTCACTTCTTCACATCACCTCACCTCACTTGAATTCCCCACCTGACCACCTCACCTCCCCTCAATTCAAAACCTGTCACCTCACCTCACCTCAATTCCTCACCTCACTTCCTCACTCACCTCACCACACCTCATCTTCCCAGCTCACATCTCCCTTACACCATATCACCTCACCACATTTCCTCTCACCTCACCTCCTGTCACCCGAAATCTTCACCTCACATTACATCACTCAGCTCGCCTTACTTCAATCCTCACCTCACCTCACTTCCTCACATCACCTCCCACTTCACCTCACACACTTCACCTCACCTCACTCACCTCACATCAATTCCTCACTTCACTTCCTCACCTCACCTCACTGTCTCACTTCACATCACATTACTCAACTCACCTCATTTCCTCACCTCCTCATTTCAACTCACTTCTCAACTCAGTCACTTCACTTCACCAACTCACCTTACCTAACCTCACTCATTTCACCTCACCCCACCTCAACTAAATTCCTCACTTCACCCCACCTCCTCACATCCTCAGGTCAAATCACGTCCTCACCTCACTCACTTCATTTAATTTCACTCACCTCCCCTAACCTCAATTCTCTCCTCACCTCTACTCACCCAATCTCCTCACCTCACCAGACCTCCTCACTTCACCTCACCTCTCTCCTTACCTCACTCACCTCAATTCCTCACCTCACCTTTAACTCACTTCACCTCACTCACCTCACATCATCTAATTCCTCAGTTCACCACCTCACCTCGCCTCACCTCCACACTTCATGTCAGCTCACTCAACATACCTCGATTCCACATCTCACTTCCTCACCTCAAGTCACTCATTTCACCTCACCTCACTTATAGCACCTCACTACAATTCCTCATCACACCACCCCAACTCATCCCCTAACCTCACCTCCTACCTCAATTCCACACCTCACCCACCTCCCCTCACCTCACTTCCTCACCTCACTTCACTTCACCTCAACTCACCCTCACACCTATCGTCATCTCACTCACGTCACCTCAATTCCTCACCTCACTCCCTCACCTCACATCAACTCACTTCCTCACCTCACCTCACCTCATCGTCTCACCTCACCTGACATCACGTCACTCACTTCAACTCAGTCATCACAATTCACCTCAATTCCTCACCTCAACTCCTCATCCCGTCGGCTCAGCTCACCTCACTTAACCTCACTCACATCACCTCACATCCTCACCTCATATGCTAACCTCATATAACCTCACATCCTCCTCAAACACTCACTTCATTTCACCTCACATCATCTGAATCCTCACCTCACCTCACTTCCTCATCTCACCTCCACACCTCACCTCACCTCACTTCAACACAACTCATGTAACTTCACATCACTTAAATTCCTCACCTCAACACCTCACCTCACCTCCACACGACATGTCACCTCATGCACCTCACCTCACTTCCTCACCTCACTCACCTCATCTCACTTCAATTCCTCTCCTCACCTCCTCACATCACCTCACCTCAACTCAGCCACTTCACCTCACTTACCTCAACTCACGTCAATCTTCACCTCACACCACCTCACCTCCTCACCTCAACTCACCTCCCACGCTTCACCTCACCTCACCACACCTTAATTCCTCGCCTAAACTCCTCACCCTACCTCACCTCACTTCCTCTACTAAGTTTACCTCATCACACCGAACCTCGCCTCAATTCCTCACCTCCCCACACCTCATCTCCTCACTTCAGCTCACCACCACAACTAACCTCACTTATTCCACTCAACTCATTCAATTCCTCACATCACCTGCTCACTTCAAGTCACCTCACCTCCTCCTGAAATTACTCACTTCATTTCACGTCACTCACCCCACATCTAAATCACCTCACCACACTTCCTCACTTCACCTCCTCATTTCAACTCACTTCTCAACTCAGTCACTTCACTTCACCTCCTCACCTTACCTAACCTCAATCATTTCACCTCACTCCACCTCACCTCAATTCCTCACCTCACCCCACCTCCTCACATCCTCAGGTCACCTCACGTCCTCACCTCACTCACCTTATTTAATTTCACTCACCTCCCTTCCCCTCAATTCTCACCTCACCTCAACTCACCCCATCTCCTCACCTCACCCGACCTCCTCACTTAACCTTACATCACTCCTTACCTCACTCACTTCAATTTTACACCTCACCTTTAACTCTCTTCACCTCACTCACCACACATCATCTAGTCCATCATTTCACTTCCTCACCTCACCTCTCCTCCTCACCTCACATCACATTACTCACCTCACCTCAATTCCTCACCTCCCCTTTTCAGCTCATTTCTCAACTCAGTCACTTCATTTCAACCCTGACCTTACCTAATCTCACTCATTCCACATCACCCCACCTCTCCTCAATTCCTCAACTCACCTCAACTCACCCCATCTCCTCACCTCACCCGACCTCCTCACTTCACCTCACCTCACTCCTTACCTCACTCACCTCACATCATCTAATTCCTCACTTCACCACCTCACCTCGCCTCACTTCCTCACCTCATGTCAGCTCACTCAACATACCTCATTTCCTCATCTCACTTCCTCACCTCAAGTCACTCAATTCACTTCACCTCACTAATATCAACTCACTTCAAATCCTCACCTCACCACCTCGCCTCATCTCCACACCTCACCTCCCACCTCATTTCCACAACTCACCCCCCTCACCTCACCTCAGTTCCTCACCTCACCTCACTTCAACTCACCTCCCCTACACACCTAACCACACTTCACTCATGTCACCTCACCTCCTCACCTCACTCCCTCAACTCACATCAACTCACTTCCTCACCTCACCTCACCTCATCTTCTCACCTCACCTCACATCACGTCACTCAGTTCAACTCTGTCATCTCACCTCACCTGAATTCCTCACCTCACCTCCTCATCCCCTCAGATCAGCTCACCTGACTTAAACTCACTCACATCACCTCAAATCCTCACCTCCATGCTATTCCCATGTCACCTCAAATCCTCCTGAAAACACACACTTCATTTCACCTCACATCATCTCTATGCTCACCTCAACTCAATTCCTCATCTCACCTCCTCAACTCACCTCACCTCACCTCAAAACACCTCACGTAACCTCACCTCACTTAAATTCCTCACCTCACCACCTCACCTCACCTCCACACCACATGTCACCTCATTCACCTAACCTCACTTCCTCACCTCCCTCACCTCACCTCACTTCAATTCCTCTCCTCACCTCCTCACCTCAGCTCCACACATGTCACCTCATTCACCTCACTTCCTCACCTCACTCCAATTCCCCTCCTCACCTCCACACAACACCTCACCTCGATTCAGCCACTTCACCTCGCTCACCTCAACTCACGTTATTCTTCACCTCAGACCACCTCACCTCCTCACCTCAACTCACCTCCCACACTTCACCTCACCACACCTTAATTCCTCACATAAACTCCTCACCCCACCTCACCTTTCTTCTTCAACTAAGTTTACCTCATCACAGCGAACCTCGCCTCAATTCCTCACCTCACCACACCTCATCTCCTCACTTCAGTTCACCACCTCACCTAACCTCACTTATTCCACTTAAATCATTCAATTCCTCACCTCACCTGCTCAATTCATGTCAACTCACCTCCTCCTCAAATCACTCACTTCATTTCACGTGACTCACCTCACATCTAAATCACCTCACCACACTTCCTCACCTCACCTACTCACCTCACCTCACCTCAATTCCTCACCTCACCTCATGTCACCACACCTCACTTAAATTCCTCAACTAACCACCGCAACTCACCTAACCTCCACAAAATATGTCACCTCATTCAACTCACAATTCCTCACCTCACTCACCTCACCTCACTCCACCTCACATCACTCACCACACCTCACAATTCCTCACCTCACCACTTCACCTCACCCCTTACCTCACCACACACAACTCAATTCCTCACCTCACCACACTCACCTCACATCACCTCACCTCACCTCCACACCTGTCACCTCATTCTCCCCACCTCAAATCCTCACTTCACATCCTCAACCCAACTCACCTCACTCACCCTCAGTTCCTCAACTAACCTCAACCCCTCACCTCACTGCCACATCTCATGTCAACTCACTCACCTCACCTCCCTTCCTCACCCACTTCCTCACATCACCTTTCACCTCACCTCACTCACCTCACCTCCCTTCTTCAACTCACCCCACTTCCACTTCTCAGCACACCTCACCTCCTCACCTCACCTCACTCACCTCAATCACCACAATTCACAATTCCTCACCTCAATCACCACACATCACAATTCCTCATCTCACCACACCTCATCCCCTCAGGTCCACTCACCTCACCTCACACCACGTCACCTCACCTCAATTCCTCACCTCAATTCACCTCTTCACACTCCTCAACTCACTCACCTCACCTCACTTCAACTTACCTCACCTCATCTCACGTCACCTCACCTCACTTCACCTCACCTCATTTCCTCACCTAACCTCACCTCACCTCACCTCATTTTACTTCAACTCACCTCACCTCACCTTTTCACCTCACTTCACACCTCACCTCATGCACCTCAAATCCTCACCTCAATTCACCTCCTCATATCACCTCACTTCGCTCGCTTCAACCCACCTCACTCACCTCACCTTACATCAATTCCTCACCTCAACTCCTCCTCATCTCGTCACTTTCTCTATTAACCTCAACAAATCTTCTCACCTCACATCACCTAACTCACTTTACCTCACCTCACCTAAATACCTCACCACACCTTACCCAAACTCATCTCACATCAACACACCTCCTCACCTCACCTCACCCCACTCACTCCAATTCACATCACATCACATCACCTCAATCCTCACCTCACCTCCTCACCTCACCTCAGCTACTTACCTGTCAGATCACCTCAATCAACTCACCTCATGTCAATTCCTCACCTCAACTCCTTACCTCAAATCACCTCACCAGTGATCTCAATTCCTCACCTAACCTCCTCGTCTCACCTCACGTGACCTCCAAAACTCACACCTCACTCACTTCACCTTACCTCACTTCTTCACCACAATGCACCTCATCTCACCTCAATCACCTAACCAAGCCTCAATTCCACATCTCACCACATCACATCCTCACCACACCAGACCTCATTAACTCAACCTCACCTCAATTCCTACTTCTCCTCCTACCTCACCTCACCTCACTCCCCACACCTCACCTCAATTGCTCACCCCGTCTCCTCAACTCCTCACATCACCTCACCTCAACTCAGCCACTTCACCTCACTCACCTCAACTCACGATAGTCTTCACCTCACACCATCTCACCTCCGCACCTCAACTCACCTCCCACACTTCACCTCACCTCACCACACCTTAATTCCTCACCTAAACTCCTCACCCCAACTCACCTCACTTCCGCAACTCAGTTTACCTCATCACACCGCACCTCGCATCAATTCCTCATCTCACCTCACCTCAACTCTTCACACCTCACCTGCACACCTCATGTTATTTCACTCACCACAACTCAAATCCTCAAGTCACTTCCTCACCTCACCTCAGTCACCTCACCTCATGTATACTCACCTCACCTCATTTTCCACCTCACCTAACCTCACCTCCATTCATCTCACCTCAATCACTCCACTTGACCTCACTCACCTCAATTCCTCACCTCAAATTCTTAACTCACCTCACCTCATTCACCTCACCTCACCTATTTCCTCTCCTCACCTCACCTCACCTCAATCACCTCACTCAACTCACCTCAATTCCTTACATCACTTCTTCCCCTCTCCACCTCACATCACCTCACCTCAAGTCTTCATCTCACCTCACATCAGTTCACTCACTTCAGCTATCCTCACTCAACTCAAATCACTTCCTCACCTAACCTCCGCTCAACTCTTCACATAACCTCACCTCACTCACATCATTCAATTCCTCACCTTAGCTGCTCACTTCCTCGTCACATCAATTCCTCCTCAAATCACTCAGGTCACATCACCTCACTCACCTATCCTCACCTCAATCCTCACTTCAGCTCACCTCCTCACCTCACCTCACTGAATTCAACTCTACTCACGTCGCCTCCTATACTCAAGTTCACTCACCTCACTTTACTCACTTCAACTCACTCACCTCACCTAACCTCAACTCATATCCTCACCTCACCACACCTCCTCTTCTCCAATCACCTCACCTCATCTCACCTCACTTCAACTCAATTCACCACAATTCCTAAGCTCACCTCACCTCACCCACTTCAGCTCACCTCAACTCAATACCTCACCTCACCTCACCTCTTCATCTCCTCACAGCTCACCTACTCATCTAATCTCACTCACTTCACCCAACTCATTCAATTCAACCCATGTGCTCACTTCCTCATGTCACCTCACTCACCTCACTTCACTTCAACTAACCTCAAATCATCGGACGTCACCTCACCTCACCTCACTCACTTCACCTCAACTCACCTCAATTCCTCACATTACCTCACCTCAACTCCGCACCTCAACTCAAATCCACACCTTATGTCACCTCACCTCACCTCATTTCTCCAACTCAACTAACATCATCATCTCACCTCATCTCAACTCGCTTCAACTTATCCCCTCATGTAAACTCACCTCACCTCACTTCACCTCATACCTCACATCACCTCAATCGTCACTCAACCCCACTTCCCCCAATGACATCACCTGTGTGACCTCAACTCAATTCCTCACCTCACCCACCGCACACTCACATTTCTCACCTCCTCACATCCTCACATCACCTGACCTCCACACCAAATGTCACTTCACTGACCTCACCTTAATTCCTCACCTCTCTCCCTCACCTCACCTCCTCACATCACATCAACTCACTTCCTCACCTCACCTCACCTCATCTCACTTCTGTGCACCTCAAATAACCTCACTCACATCACCTCAATTCATCATCTCACCTCACCTCATCTCACATCCTCTAACCTCACCTCACTCACCTCATTCAATTCCCCACTTCACCCGCTCACCTCCTCACGTCAACTCCCCTCCTCTTCAAATCTCTCACTTCACTTTGCCTCACCCACCTCACCTCACCTCCAAAACACGTCACCTCACTCACCTTACCACAATTCTTCCACTCACTTACACACCTCACCTCCCCTCACTTGAATTCCTCACCTCACCACCACAACGCCCCTCATTTGCACAGCTGTCACCTCACCTCACCTTAATTTCTCACACTACTTCTTCACTCACCTCATCACACCTCATTTTCCCAGCTCACCTCATCTCCACTCACTCACTTCACATCACCTCACCTCAATTCCTCTCCTTACCTCACCTCCTCATATCAACTCAACTCCTCACCTCATTTCACATCACTCAACTCGCCTTACCTCTATCCTCACCTCACCGCACTTCCTCACCTCACCTCCCACATCACCTCAAACACTTCACCTCACCTCACTCACCTCACCTCAAATCCTCACTTCACTTCCTCACCTCACCTCACCTCACCTCTTCACCTCACATCACATTACTCACCCAACCTCAATTCCTCACCTCCTCATATCAACTCACTTCTCATCTCAGTCGTTTCACTTCACCTCCTCTCCTTAGCTAACCTTTATCTCTTCACCTCAAACCACCTCACCTCAATTCCTCATTTCAGTTCCTCACCTCACCTCTTCACTGCACCTCACCTCAATACATCACCACATGTTATCCCAACTCCTCCTCAACTCACCTCCAAACCTCATGTAACCTCACTCACCTCACCTCCTCACCCCACCTAACCTCACTCACCACAGCTCAATTCCTCAACTCACCTCAACTCTTCTCACCTCACCTCACTCACTTCAACTCACTTCACCTCAACTCCTAAACTCATGCCCACTCACCTCACTTTACTCACTTCACCTTACTCACCTCACCTATCCTCAACTCATATCCTCACCTCAACTCACCTCTTCTGACCTCACCTCACCTCATCTCACCTCACTTCAACTCAATTCACAATTCCTAAACTCACCTCACCTCACCCCCTACACCTCACCTCACCTCAATTCCTCACCCCCCTCACCTCTTCATCTCCTCACAGCTCACCTACTCATCTAATCTCACTCACTACACCGAACTCATTCAATTCAACCCATGTGCTCACTTCCTCATGTCACCTCACTCACCTCATTTCCCATCAACTAACCTCGAATCATCGGACGTCACCTCAACTCACCTCACTCACTTCACCTCACCTCACCTCAATTCCTCACATTACCTCACCTCAACTCCTCAACTCACCTCAAATCCACACCTTATGGCACCTCACCTCACATTTCTTCAACTCACCTAACATCATCTCACCTCATCTCACCTCACTTCAACTTATACCCTCATGTCAACTCACCTCACCTCACTTCACCTCATACCTCACATCACCTCAATCCTCAACCCCACTTCCCCATATGACATCACCTCTGTGACCTCACCTCAGTTTCTCACCTCACCCACTGCACACTCACAATTCTCACCTCCTGACATCCTCACACCAGCTGACCCCCACACCAAATGTCACTTCACTGACCTCACATTAATTTCTCGCCTCCCTCCCTCACCTCACCTCCTCACCTCATATCAACTCACTTCCTCACCTCACCTCACCTCATCTCACTTATGCACACCTCAAATAACCTCACTCACATCACCTGAATTCCTCACCTCACCTCACCTCATTTCACCTCCTCTAACCTCACCTCACTCACCTCATTCAATTCCTGACTTCACTTGCTCACCTCCTCACGTCAACTCAACTCCTCCTCAAATCTCTCACTTCACTTTGCCTCACCCACATCACCTCACATCCAGAACACGTCATCTCACTCACCTCACCACCATTCCTCAACTCAATTCCTCACCTCAATTCACCTCACTTGAATTCCTCACCTCAACACCTCACCTACCCTCAATTCCACACCTGTAACCTCACCTACCTCAATTCCTCACCTCACAACCTGACTCACCTCACCACACCTCATCTTCCCAGGTCACCTCATCTCCCCTTACTCACTTCACATAACCTCACCTCAATTCCTCTCCTTACCTCACCTCCTGTCAATTCAAATCCTCCCCTCACTTTTCATCACTCACCTCGCCTTACCTCAATCCTCACCTCACCTCACTGCCTCACCTCACCTCCCACGTCACCTCACACACTTCACCTCACCTCACTCACCACACCACAAATCCTCACTTCACTTCCTCACCTCACCTCACCTCCTCACCTCACATCGCATTACTCACTTCACCTCAATTCCTCACCTCCTCATTTCAACTCACTTCTCAACTCAGTCTCTTCACTTCACCTCACCTTACCTAACCTTAATCATTTCACCTCACTCCACCTCACCGCAATTGCTCACCACACCCCACCTCCTCACATCTCCAGGTCACCTCACGTCCTCACCTCACTCACTTCATTTTATTTCATTCACATTACCTCCCCTCAATTCTCACCTCCCCTCAACTCACCCCATTTCCTCACCTCACCTGAACTCCTCACTTCACCTCACCTCACTCCTTACCCCACTCACCTCAATTCATCACCTCACCTCACCTCATCTTCTCACCTCACCTCTCATCACGTCACTCACTTCAACTCACTCAACTCACATCATCTAATTCCTCACTTCACCACCTCACCTCGCCTCACCTCCACACCTCTTGTCAGCTCACTCACCATACCTCATTTCCTCATCTCACTTAATCACCTCAATTCACTCACTTCACCTCACCTCACTCATATAACCTCAGTTCAATTCCTCACCTCACCACATCAACTCAACCCCTCACCTCACATCCCTCCTCAATTCCACAACTCACCCACCTCACCTCACCTCAGTTCCTCACCACACCTCACTTCACCTCACCTCACCTTCACACCTAACGTCACTTCACTCACGTCAACTCAATTCCTCACCTCACTCCCTCACCTCACATCAACTCACATCCTCACCTCACCTCACCTCATCTTCTCACCTCACCTCACATCACGTCACACACTTCAACTCAGTCATCTCACCACACCTCAATTCCTCAACTCAACTCCTCATCCCCTCAGCTCAGCTCACCTCACTTAAACTCACTCACATCATCTCAAATCCTCACCTCACATGCTATCCTCATGTCACCTCACATCCTCCTCAAAACACTCACTTCATTTCACCTCACATCATCTCAATCCTCACCTCACCTCACTTCCTCATCTGACCCACTCACCTCACCTCACCTCACTTCAACACACCTCATGTAACCTCACCTCCCTTAAATTCCTCACCTCAGCACCTCACCTCAACTCCACACATGTCACCTCATGACCTCACCTCACGTCCACACCTCACTCACCTCACCTCACTTCAATTCCTCTCCTCACATCCTCACATCACCTCACCTCAACTCAGCCACTTCAACTAACTCACCTCAACTCAGCCACTTCACTTCACTCACCAAAACTCACGTCAGTCTTCACTTCACACCACCTCATCTCCTCACCTCAACTCACCTCCCACACTTCACCTCACCTCACCACACCCTAATTACTCACCTAAACTCCTCACCCCAACTCACCTCACATCCGCAACTCAGTTTACCACATCACAACACACCTCGCATCAATTCCTCATCTCACCTCACCTCAATTCTTCACACCTCACCTCCACACCTCATGTTATCTCACTCACCTCAACTCAAATCCTCACCTCACTTCCTCATCTCACCTCAGTCACCTCCCCTCATGTATAAACTCACCTCACCTCATTTTCCACCTCACCTCACCTCTCCTCCCTTCATCTCACCTCAATCACTTCACTTTACTTCACTCACCTCAATTCCTCACCTCAATTCCTTAACTCACCTCACCTCAGTCACCTCAGCTCACCTATTTCCTCACCTCTCCTCACCTCACATCAATAACCTCACTCAACTCACCTCAATTCCTTACATCACTTCCTCACCTCTCGTCCTCACATCACTTCACCTCAAGTCTTCACCGCACCTCTCATCAGTTCACTCACTTCAGCTATCCTTACTCAACACAAATCACCTCCTCACCTCACCTCTACTCACCTCCTCACCTCACCTCACCTCACTCACATCATTCAAATCCTCACCTTAACTACTCACCTCCTCGTAGCATCAATTCCTCCTCAAATCACTCACGTCACTTCACCTCACTCAACTCACCTCACCTCAATCCTCACCTCAGCTCACCTCCTCACCTCACCTCACTCACTTCACCTCACCACACCTCAATTCCTCACCACATGTCATCTCAACTCCTCCTCAACTCAACTCCAAACTTCATGTAACCTCACTCACCTCACCTCCTCACCCCACATAACCTCACTCACCTCACCTCAATTCCTCAACTCACCTCACCTCTTCTCACCTCACCTCACTCACTTCAACTCACCTCACCTCAACTCAGAAACTCATGTCTTCTCACCTCACTTTACTCACTTCACCTCCCTCACCTCACCTATCCTCAACTCATATCCTTACCTCACCTCACCTCCTCTTCTCACCTCACCTCACCTCATTTAACCTACCTTAAAATCAACTCACCACACTTCTTAAGCTAACTTCACCTCACCCACTAATGCTCACCACACCTCAATACCTCACCTCACCTCACCTCTTCATCTCCTCACAGCTCACCTATTCATCTAATCTCACTCACTTCACCCAACTCATTCAATTCAACCCATGTGCTCACTTCCTCATGTCACCTCACTCACCTCACCTCCCTTCGACTAACCTCGAATCATCGGACGTCACCTCAACTCACCTCACTCACTTCACCTCACCTCACCTCAATTCCTCCCATTACCTCACCTCAACTCCTCAGCTCCACACCTTATGTCACCACACCTCACATCATTTCTTCAACTCACCTAACATCATCATCTCACCTCATCTCACCTCGCTTCAACTTATCCACTCATGTCAACTCACCTCAACTCACTTCACCTCATACCTCACATCACCTCACTCCTCACTCAAACACACTTCCCACAATGACATCTCATCTGTGACCTCACCTCAATTCCTCAACTCCTTACCTCACCTCACCCACTGCACACTCACAATTCTCACCTCCTCCCTTCCAGACCTCACCAGACCTCCACAACAAATGTCACTTCACTGACCTCACCTTAATTCCTCGCCTCTCTCCTTCACCTCACGTCCTCACCTCACATCAACTCACTTCCTCACCTAACCTCACCTCACTTCTGCACACCTCAAATAACCTCACTCGCATCACCTCAATTCCCCACCTCACCTCACCTCATATCACCTCCTCTAACCTCACCTCACTCACCTCATTCAATTCCTCACTTCACCTGTTCACCTCCTCACGTCAACTCCCCTCCTCCTCAAATCACTCACTTCACTTTGCCTCACCCACATCACCTCACATCCAGAACACGTCACCTCACTCACCTCACCACAATTCCTCAACTCACTTATTCAACTCCCCTCACTTGAAGTCCTCACCTCACCACCTCACATCCCCTCAATTCCACACCTGTCAGCTCACCTCACCTCAATTCCTCACCTCACTTCCTCACTCACCTCACCACACCTCATCTTCCCAGCTCACCTCATCTCCCCTTACTCACTTCACATCACCTCACCTCACATGCTAACCTTATGTCACCTCACATCCTCCTCAAATCACTCACTACATTTCACCTCACATCATCTCTATCCTCACCTCACTTCACTTTCTCATCTCACCTCCTCAACTCACTTCACCTCACCTCAACACACCTCATGTAACCTCAGCTCACTTAAATTCCTCACCTCACAACCTCACCTCACCTCCAGACCACATGTCACCTCATTCACCTCAACTCACTTCCTCACCTCACTCACCTCCCCTCACTTCAATTACTCACCTAATCTCCTCACCTAACCTCAATCACCTCATTAATTCCTCACCTCAACTGCTCAATTCTTCTCGTCACCTCAATTCCTCCTCAAATAACTCACTTCACTTCACCTCACCTCAATCCTCACCTCACCTCATTTCTTCACCTCACCTCACTCACCCCACCACAATACCTCACCTCACTTCACCTCCTCACCTCACCTCACCTCACTCACCTCACCTAACTTCAACTAACCTCACCTCATCTCACGTCACCTCACCTCAATCACTTCACCTCACCTCACCTCAATTCCTCACCTAACATCACCTCAACTCCTCACCTCAATTCACCTCATTTCATTTTACTTCAACTCACCTCACCTCACCTTCTCACCTCACTTTACACCTCATCTCACTCACCTCAAATCCTCACATCAATTCAGCTCTTCACACCACCACACTTTGCTCGCTTCACCTCACCTCACTAACCTCTCCTTACCTCAATTCCTCTCCTCACTTCTTTTCACCTCTATGCACCTCATCTCACCTCACTCACCAAACATAACCTGAATTCATCTCACCTCCTCACCTACTCACATCACTTCTTCACCTCAATTCAACTCCTCAGTGCACCTCTCAACACCTCACCTCACTCACTTAATCTCAACTTAATCAACTCACCTCACCTCAATTCCTGACCTCACCTCACATATTCCCCTTAGCACACCTCATCTCACCTCACCTCTCACCTAACCGTACCTCAAATCCTCACCTCACTTCCTAACCTCACTCACCTCACCTCACTTCAATTCCTCTCCTCACCTCCTCACATCAGTTCACCGCAACTCAGCGACTTCACCTCACTCACCTCAACTCTCGTCAGTCCTCACCTCACACCACCTCACCACAATTCACCTCCCACACTTCACCTCACCTCACCACACCTTAATTCCTCACCCCAAATCCTCATCCCACCTCACCTCACTTCCTTAACTAAGTTTACCTCATCACACCGGACCTTGCCTCAATTCCTCACCTCACAACACCTCATCTCCTCACTTCAGCTCACCACCTCTCCTAACCTCACTTATTCCACTCATCTCATTCAATTCCTCACCTCACCTGCTCACTTCAAGTCACCTCACCTCCTCCTCAAATCACTCAATTCATTTCACGTCACTCACCTCACATCTAAATCACCTCAAAACACTTCCTCACCTCACCTACTTACCTCACCTCACCTCAATTCCTCACCTAACCTCATGTCACCACTCCTCACTTAAATTCCTCAACTAACCACCGCCCATCACCTAACCTCCACAAAACATGTAACCTCATTCAACTCACAATTCCACACCTCACTCACCTCACCTCAAAATTCCTCTCCTCACCTCCTCCGCCTGCTCTTCCTCCAGCTCTTCCTGCTCCTCCTCCTTCTCCTCCTGCTCTTCCTCTTGCCCTTCCTGCTCTTGCTCCTCCTCCTCTTCCTCCTGCTCCTCCTGATCTTCCTCCTCCTGCTTTCCTGCTCCTGCTCCACCACCTGCTCTTTCTGCTCCTCCTCCTGCTCTTCCTGTTCCTGCTCCCCATCCTACTCCTCATAATCCTGCTCTTCCTTCTCCAGCTCCTACTCCTGCTCATCCTCCTCCTTCTCTTCCTCCTCCTCCTCCTCTTCCTCCTGCTCCTCCTCCTCATCCTGATCCTGCTCCTCTTTCACCAAATCCTGCTCCACCATCTGCTCCTCTTGCTCTTACTCTTCCTGTTCCTGCTGCTCCTCCTGCTCCTCCTGCTCCTCCTCCTCCTTCTACTGCTCATCCTCCTACTCCTGCAACTCCTCCTCCTGCTCTTCCTCCTCCTGCTCCTCCTCCTAATTCTCCTTCTCTTGCTCATCCCCCTCCTGCTCCTGCTCTTCCTCCTTCTCCTCCTCCTCCTGCTCCTACAGCTCCTCCTGCTCCTCCAACTCCTCCTCGTGCTCCTCGTCCTCCTCCACCTCCTGCTATTCCTGCTCCTGTTCTACCTCCACCTCTTCCTCCTCCTGTTCCTCCTGCTCCTCCTCTCCTGCTCTTCCTGCTCCTGCACCTCCTCTCTCCTCCTGCTCTGCCTGCTCCTCCCCCTCCTTCTGCTCCTCCTGCTTCTCCTGCTCCTCCTACTCCTGCTCCTCTTGTACCTGCTCCTCTTGTTGTTCTTCCTCCTCCATCTCCTCTACCTCCTCCTCCTGCTCCTCCTCCTGCTCTTCCTGCTCCCGCTCGTCCTCTTCCTCCTCCTACTCCTACGGCCCCTGCTCCTCCTGCTCCTCCTCCTCTTCCTGCCTCTCCTCGTGCTCCTTCTCTCCTCCTGCTCCTGCTCATCCTGCTCCTCCTCCTCCTCCTACTCCTCTTGCTCCACCTCCAGTTCCTCTTCTGCTACTCCTCTTCCTGCTCCTCCTTCTCCTCCTGCTCTTCCTCCTCCTCTTCCCGCTCTACCTCCTCCTGGACCTGCACCTGTTTCTCCACCGACTTCTCCTCATGCTCCTCCTCCTGCTCCTCCTGGTCCTGATCTACCTGCTCCTGCTCTTCCTCCTGCTCCTCCTGCTCCTCCGGCTACTCCTCCCCTGCTCCTCCTCCTCATCCTGTTCCTCTTTCTACTCCTTCTCCACCTCTTCCTCATCCTGCTCCTCCTCCTCCTCCACCTCTCCTCCTCCGGCTCCTCCTCCTCTGTTCCTCATTCTCCTCCTGCTGCTCCTTCTCCTCCTCCTGATCTTGCTGCTCCTGCTCCTCCTCTTGCTCCAGCTGCTCTACTCCTGCTCCTACTGCTCCTACTACTGCTACAACTGCTCCTGCTCTTCCTGCTCCTGCTCCTCCTCTTCCTGCTCTTCCTGCTCCTGCTCCTCTTCCTGCTCCTCCTCCTCCTACTCTTCCTGCTCCAGCTCCCCATCCTGGTCCTTTTCCTCCTACTCCTCCTGCTCCTGCTATTCCTGTTCCTGCTCCTCCTCCTGCTCTTGCTTATCCTCCTGCTCTTTATGCTCCTGCTCCTCCTCATGCTCCTCCTCCTCCTGGTCTTCCTGCTCCTGCTCCCCGTCCTGGTCCTTTTCCTCCTACTCCTCCTGCTCCTGCTCTTCCTGCTCCTCCTCCTCCTCCTGCTCCTCCTGTTCCTGCCCTTCTTGCTCCTCCTCCTCCTGCTGCTGCACTTCCTGGTCTTGCTCCTCCTCCTGATCGTCCACCTACTGCTCTTCCTCCTCCTCCCTCCTACTGGTCATATTACCTGCTACTGCTGCTCTTCCTGCTCCTCCTCCTCCTGCTCCTCTTCCTCCTCCTGGTCCTTCTCCTCCTGCTACTCCTGCTCCTCCTCCTCCTTATTTTCCTGCTCTGCTCCTCGTCCTTTTCCTCCTCCGTCTGCTCATCCTGCTCCTGCTCTTCCTGCTCCTGCTTCTCCTCTTTTCTCCTCCTCCTCCTGCTCCTCCTCCTACTGCTGCTCTACCTGCTCTTCCTCCTCCTCCTCCTCCTCCTGCTCTTCCTGCTCCTGATCTTCCTGCTCCTGCTCCTCCTCCTGCTCCTCCTTCTCCTGTTCTTCCTACGCCTGCTCCTCGTCCTGCTCTCCCTGCTCTTGCTCCTCCTCCTGCTCCTCCTCCTCCTGCACTTCCTTCAACTGCTCTTCCTCCTCCTGCTCTTCTTGCTCCTGCTCTTGCTTCTGCTCCTCCTCCTACTGCAGCTCTACCTGCTCCTCCTCCTCCTTCTCCTCCTCCTCCTGCTCTTCGTGCTCCTGCTCTTCTTCCTGCACTTCGTCCTGCTCTTCCTGCTCCACCTCCTCTCATCCTGCTCTTCCTGCTGCTCCTCCTCCTCCTGCTCTTGCTGCTCCTGCTCCTCCTCCTACTCCTCCTGCTCCTAATCCTTCTCTTCCTTCTCTCCTCCTGCTCCTCCTCCTCCTGCTCTTCCTGATCCTGCTCTTCGTCCTCCTGCTTTTCCTGCACCTCGTCCTCCTCCTACTCCTGCTCCTTCTCCTCCTCCTACTCCTGCTCCTTCTCCTCCTCCTGCTCCTCCTCCTGCTCCTGCACTTCCTGCTGCTCTTACTGCTCTTGCTCTTCCTCCTGCTCCTGCTCTTTCTCCTGCTCCTCCTCTTCCTGTTCTTCCTGCTCCTCTTCATCCTCCTCATGTTCCTCTTGCTCCTCCACCACCTGCTCTTCCTGCTCCTGCTCTTCCGCCACCTCCTACTCCTCCTGCTCCCGCTGCTCCTCCTCCTCCTGCTTTTTCAGCTCCTGCACCTATTCCTCCTCCTCCTGCTCATCGTGCTCCTCACGCTCCTCCTGCTCTTCCTGCTCCTCCTGCTCTTCCTCCTCCCCCTGCTCCTCCTGCTCCTCCTGCTCCTGCTCCTCCTCCTGCTCTTCTTCCTCCATCTCCTCCTTCTGCTCCTCCTCCGGTTCTTCCAGCTCCTCCTCCCCCTTATGCTCCTCCTGCTCCTCCTCCTCCTGCTCATTCTCTTCCTTCTCCTGCTCCTCGTCGTGCTCCTCCTGCTAATGCCCCTTCTCTTCGTGCACCTGCTCCTCCGCCTCCTCCTGCTCCTCCTCCTCCTGCTGCTCTACATGATCCTCCTCCTCCTCCTGCTCCTCCTACTACTGCTCTTCCTGCTCCTGCTCCTCCTCCATCTCGCCCTCCTGCTCATCCTCCTCCTCCTCCTGCTCCTCCTGCTCTTCCTCTTGCTAATCCTCCTCCTGCTCTTCCTGCTCCTGCTCCTACTCCTGCTCTTCCTACTCCTATTCATTCTCTTCCTGCTCCTCCTCCTGCTCCTCCTTCTCCTCCTCATGCTCCTCCTCTTCCTGCTCTTCCTGCTCCTGCTCCTCCTCCTGCTCCTCCTGCTCCTGCTCCTCCTCCTGCTCTTCCTCCTCATGCTCTTCCTGCTCCTGCTCCTCATCCTGCTCCTCCTGCTGCTGCTCCTGCTCTTACTGCTCCTGCTCCTCTCCCTCCTCCTGCTCCTCCTTCTAATGCTGCTCTTCCTGCCCTTCCTCCTTCTGATCCTGGTCCTGCTGCTCCTGCTCCTCCTCCAGCTCCTCTTCCTCCTGCTCCTCCTGCTCCTGCACTTCCTGCTGCTGCTCCTGCTCCGGCTCCTCCTCCTTCTCCTGCTCTTCTCCTGCTCCTCCTCCTCCTGCTCCTCCTGCTCCTCCTGCTACTCCTCCTACTCCTGCTCCTCCTGCTCCTCCACCTCCTGCTATTCCTGCTCCTGCTCTTCCTCCACCTCCTCCTACTAATGCTCCTCTTGCTCCTCCTCCTCCTGCACTTCCTGCTCAAGCACCTCCTCTCTCCTCCTGCTCCTCCTGCTCCTCCCCATCCTCCTGCTCCTCCTCCTCATCTTCCTGCTCCTGCTCCTCCTCCTGTTATTCCTTCTCCATCTCCTCTTCCTGCTCCTCCTGCTCCTCCTCCTTCTCTTCTTGCTCCTTCTCCTACTCCTGTTCCTCCTGCTGCTCCTCCTCCTCTTTCACTGCCTGGTCCTGCTCCTCCTGTTGCTCCTCCTGATCCTCCTCTTCCTCCTGTTCTTCCTGCTCCTCCTCCTCCTCCTGCTCCTACTGCTCCTGCTCCTATTCCTGCTCCTGCTGCTCCTCCTGCACTTCGTCCTCCTTCTCTTCCTCATCCTCCTGCTCCTCTTCCTTCTGCACCTCCTCCTGCTCCTTCTCCTCCTGCTCCTCCTTCACTTCCTGCTCCTCGTTCTCCTCCTCCTGCTCCTCCTGCTCCTTCTCCACTCCTACTCTTTTCCTGCTCCACATACTGCACCTCCTTCTCCTGCTCTTCCTGCTCTTGCACTTCGTGCTGATGCTCCTGCTCCTGCTCATCCTCCTGCTCCTGTTCATCCTCCTGCTCCTCCACATTCTGATTTTCCTGCTCCTTCTCTTCCTCCACCTCCACCTCCTCCTGCTCCTCCTGCTCCTCCTGCTCCTGCTGCTCCTCTTCTTCCTCCTGCTTTTCCTGCTCCTGCTCCTCCTCCTGCTCCTCCTCCGCCTGCTCTTCTTGCTCTTGCACTTCCTGCTGCTGCTCCTGCTCCGTGTCCTCCTGCTCCTGCTCTTCCTCCTGCACCTTCTCCTCCTGCTCCTCCTGCTCCTCCTGCATCTCTTCCTCTTCCTCGTGCTCCTCCTGCACCTCCAACTCCTGCTATTCCTGCTCCTGTTCTTCCTCCACCTCTTCTTCCTCCTGCTCCTCCTGTTCTTCCTCCTCCTGCTCTTCCTGCTCCTGCATCTCCTCTCTCCTGTTCCTCCTGCTCCTCCCCCTCCTACGGCTCCTACTGCTCCTCTTTCTGCTCCTCCTTCTCCTGCTCCTCGTCCTGCTCTTACTCTCCTACTGGTCCTCCTGCTCCTGCTCTCCCTGCTCCTGCTCATCCTCCTGCTCCTCCTCCTCCTGCTCTTCCTGCTCCTGCTCCTCCTTCATCTCCTCCTGCTCCTGCTCATCCTCCTGCTCCTGCTCTTCCTGCTCCTGTTCCTCCTCCTACTCCTGGTCCTCCTCCTCCTGCTCTCTCTGCTCCTGCACCTCCTCCTGCTCCTCCTCCTCCTGCTTTCCCTGCTCCTGCACTTCCTGCTCCAGCTCTTCCTCCTGCTCCTCATCCTCCTGCTCTTCCTGCTCCTGTTCCTCCTCCTGTTCCTGCTCTTCACTCTCCAGCTTCTCCTCCGGCTCTGCTCTTCCTGCTCCTCTTCCTCATCTTGTTCCTCTTGCTTCTGCTCTTCCTGCTCCTCCTCCTTCATCTCTTGCTCCTCCTGCTCCTGCTCCTGCTCCTCCTCCTCCTCCTCCAGCTCTTCCTGCTCTTGCTCCTCTTCCTGCTCTTCCTGCTCCTGCTCCTGCTCTTCCTGCTCCTGCTATACCTCCTCCTCATGCTCCTCCTCATCCTGCTGCTCTACGTCCCCCTCTTCCTCCTACTATTCCTCCTCAACCTGCATTTCCTGCTCTTGCTACTCCTCCTGCTCCTACTCCTGCCCTTCCTGCTCATCCTCTGCTCCTCCTCCTCTTCCTCCTGCTCCTCTTCTTCCTGCTCTTCCTGCTTCTGTTCCACCTCCTGCTCCTCCTGCTCCTCCTGCTCCTAGTCCTCCTCCTCATGCTCCTCCTCCTGCTCTTGCTGATCCTGCTCTTCCTCCTCCTCCTCCTGCTCTTCCACTTCCTCCTACTCCTCTTGCTTCTCCTCATGCTCCTCCTTCTGCTCTTCCTAATCCTGCTCCTCCTGCTCCTCCTGTTCCTCCTGCTCCACCTCCTCGTCCTCCTGCACCTCCTACTCCTGCTCCTACTCCTGCTCCTCCTCCTCCTGCTCCTCCTCCTCCTGCTCCTCTTTCTCCTCCTGCAACACGTCTTCTTCATCCTGCTTCTCCTCCTCCTCCACTTGCTCCTCCTCCTGCTCCTCCTCATCCTGCTCCTTCTCCTCCTGTTCCTCCTGCCCCTCCTCCTGCTCTTCCTGCTCCTGCTCCTACTCCTGATCCAGCTGCTCCTCCTCCTGCTCCTCCTGCTCCTACTGCTACTACTACTCCTGCTCTTCCTGCTCTTGTTCCTTCACCTCCTCATGCTCCTCCTGCTCCTCCTCCTCCTCCTGCTCTTCCTGCTCCTGCTCCTTCTCTTCCTGCTCCTGCTAATCCTCCTATTCATCCTCTTCCTGCTCTTCCTGCTCCTGCTCCTCCTCCTGCTCCTCTTGCTCCTCCAACTCCTCCTGCTCTTCCTGCTCCTGTTGCTGTTCCTCCTACTCCTGCTACTCTTCCTGCTCCTCCTCTTCATGCTCTTCCTGATCCTCCTCCTCCTCCTGCTCCTCCTGCTCTTGCTCCTCCTCCTGGTCTTCCTGCTCCTGCTCCTCCTGCTCCTGATCTTCCTCCTCCTGCTCATCTTACTGCTCTTGCTCCTACTCTTCCTGCTCTTCCTGCTCCAGGTCTTCCTCCTCCTTCTCCTCCTCTTGCTCCTCCTTCTCTCCAACTCCTTCTCTTCCTTCTCCTGCTCCTCCAACTTCTCCTCCTGCACCTACTACCGCTCTGCTCATCCTGCTCCTGCTCCTCCTCCTGCACTTCCGTCTTCTCCTCCTCCTCCATCTCCTCCTGCTCTTGCTCCTGCTCTTACTGCTCCTGCTCCTCATCCTCCTCTTTCTCCTCCTGCTCCTGATGCTCTTCCTGCTACTGCTCCTACTGGTCCTGCTCTTCCTCATCCTGCTCCTCCTACAGCTCCTATTCCTTCGTCTCTTCCTGCTATTGCGCCTCCTCCTGCTCCTCCTGCTCCTGCTCCACCTCCTACTCCTCCTTCTCCTGCTCTTCCTGCTCCTGAATTTCCTGCTGCTGCTCCATCTCCTTCTCCTGCTCCTCCTGCTCCTCCTGCTCCTCCTCTTCCACCTACGGCTCCTCCTCTGCCAACCAATGCTCTTCCTGCTCTTGCTCCTCCTCCTGCTCCTCCTGCTCCTGCTTCTCCTCTTGCTGCTATTCCTCCTGTTATTCCTGCTCCTGCTCTTCCTCCGGCTCTTCCTCCCTAACTCCTCCTGCTCCTCCTGCCTTCCTCCTCCATGTCGTGCTCTTCTTGCTCCTCATCCTCCTGCTCTTCCTGCTAATCCATCTCCAGGTCTACTTCCTCCTCCTCTTCCTTCTCCTCCTGCTCCTCCTCCGTCTCTTCCTGCTTCTGCTCCTCCTACTGCCCTTCCTGCTCCTCCTGCACCTCCTACTCCTCCTACTCCTACTGCTCCTGATCCTCCTCCTGCTCTTCCTCCTCAATTTCCTCCTCCTGCTCCTCCACTTCCCATCCTCTTGCTGCTCCTGCATATCATCCTCCTTCTTTTCTTGCTCCTGCTCCTCCTCTTTCTCCTAATTCTCCTCCTCATGCACTTCATGCTCCTACTACTGCTCATCCTGCTCCTGCTCTTCCTGCTCCTGCTGCTCCTCCTGCTCCTCCTACTCCTGCTCCTCCTGCTCCTCGTGCTCCTCCTACTCCTTCTCCTGCTCTTCCTGCTCCTTCTACAGCTCCTGCTACACCTCCTACTCCTCCTCTTGCTCCTGCTCCTCCTCCTTCTTTTCCTCCTGCTCCTGTGCTCCTCCTCATGCTCTTGCTTCTCCTCCTGTTCCTACTGCTCATCCTCCTCCTCCTGCTCCTCCTCCTGCACCTACTCTTCCTCCTGCTCCTGCTCCTACTTCTCCGCATCCTGCTCCTTTGCTACACTTCCTGCGCCTCCTGATCCTTCTCTTCCTGCTCCTGCTCCTGCTCCTCCTGGTCCTGCTGCTCCACATTCTCCACATACTGCTCCTCTTCTGCCAACCACTGCTCTTCCTCCTCCTGCTACTCTTCCTGCTCCTCTGCTTCTGCTCCTCCTCCTGCTCTTCCTCTTCCGGCTCTTGCTCCTGCTCCTACACTTCTCCTCCTCATCCTGCTCTTGCTCTTGCTCTTCCTCTTCCTCCTCCTGCAGAAGGAAAAGCAAGTGGAGGAGGAGCATTAGGAGGAGCAGGATCAGGAAGAGGAGGAGGAGGAAGAGCAGGAGTAGCAGGAGAAGGAGGAGCAGGAATTGCAAGAGGAGGAGGAGGATGGGCAGGAGCAGGAAGAGCAGGAGGAATACTGGAGGAGCAGGATGTGGAGGAGGAAGAGGAAGAGCAGGAGGAGGAACAGGAGCAGGAAGAGCAGTAGGAGTAGCAGGAGCAGGAGGAGCAGGAGGAGGAGGAGTTGTAGGAGGAGCAGGAAGAGCAGGAGGAGGAGAAGGAGCAGGGGAAGCAGGAGGAGGAGGAGGAGGAGCAGGAGCAGGAAGAGCAGGAGGAGGAGGAGCAAGAGAAGAACGACGACGAGGAGGATGAGCAGGAGGAGCAGGAGAACGTAGAGGAGGAAGAGCAGGAGGAAGACTAGGAGCAGGAGGAGGAGCAGGAGCAGGAGCCGCAGCAGGAATAGCAGGAGCAGGAGGAGCACGAGATAGAGGAGCAGGTGCAGGAGGAGCAGTAGGAGGAGGAGTAGCAGGAGCAGGAAGAGCAGGAGGAGGAGGAGCAAGAGAAGCACGACGACGAGGAGGATGAACAGGAGGAGCAGGAGAAGTAAGAGGAGGAAGAGCAGGAGGAAGAGTAGGAGCAGGAGGAGGTGAAGGAGCAGGAGCAGCAGCAGGAATAGCAGGAGCAGCAGGAGCACGAGATAGAGGAGCAGGTGCAGGAGGAGCAGGAGGAGGGGCAGGAGAAGGAAGAGCTGGACGAAGAGCAGGAGGAGCAGGAGGAGGAAGGGAAAGAAGCAGATCAGGAGGAGGAGCAGGAGAATGAAGAGCAGCAGGAAGAAAAGGAGCAGGAAGAGTAGGAGGACGAGGATCAGGAGGAGGAGCAGGTGAAGGAAGAGCAGGTGGATGTGGAGCAGGAGGAGGAGAAGCATGAAGAGCAGCAGGAGCAGGAGGAGGAGTAGGAGCAGGAGAAGAAAGGGCAGGAGTAGGAACAGGAGAAGCAGGAATTGGAGCAGGGGAAGCAGGAGGCTGTGGAAGAGCAGGAAGAGCAGGAGCAGGAAGAGGAGGAACAGGAGGAGTTGCAAGGGCAGGAGGAGGAGCACTGGCAAGACAAGCAGGAGGAGGAGGTGCAGGAGGAAGGTAAAGCAGGAGGAGGAAGAACAGGAGGAGGAGCAGGAGCAGGAAGAGAAGGAGGAGGAGCAGTAGCAGGAAGAGTAGGAAGTGGAGAAGTAGGAGAAGGAGCAGGAGCAGGAAGAGAAGTAGCAGGAAGAGCAGGATCGGTAAGAGCAGGAGCCAAAGAGCAGGAGTCGGAGGATCAGGATGTGGAGCAGGAGGAGGCGGAGCAGGGTGAGGGGTATGAGAAGCAGGAGGATAAGGAGGAAGATGAGGAGGAGGAGCAGGTGTAGGAGCAGGAGGAGGAGGAGAAGGAAGAGGAGGAGGAGAAGGAGGATGAGGAGGAGCAGGAGGTTCAGGAAGAGTAGGAGCAGGATCAGGAGCAGGAAGAGGAGGAGCAGGAGGAGCAGGAGGAGGAGCAGGAGGAGCAGGATTCAGAGCAGGAGGAGCAGGAGCAGGAGAAGGAGGAGGAGCTGGAAGAGTAAAGGGAGGATCACGAGGGGAAGGAGGAGCAGGAGGAGGAGGAACAGGAAGAGCAGCAGGTGTAGGAAGAGCAGGAGGAGGAGGAGGAGCAGGACAGCAGGAGCAGTAAGAGCATGAGGAGGTATAGCAGGACATGGAAGAGCAGGAGAAGGAAGAGCATGAAGAGGAGGAGCAGGAGGATAAGGAGGAAGAGGAGGAGGATCAGGAGGAGGGGCATGAGGGGGAAGAGGAGGAGGAGCAGGAGGAGTAGAAGGAGCAGGAGGAGCAGGAGGAGGAGCAGGAGCAGGAGGAGGAGCAGTAGCAGGAGGAGGAACAGGTGGAGGAGAAAGAGCAGGAGGAGCAGGAGCAAGATGAACAGGAGTAGAAGGAGAAGGAGGAGGAGCAGGAGCATTTAGCGCATGAGGAGGAGGAGGAGCAGGAGGAGCAGGAAGAGGAGCAGGGAAAGTAAGAGCAAGAGGAAGAGCAAGAGGTGCAGGAGGAGGAGGCGGAAGAGGAAGAGCAAGAGAAGGAGCTGGAGCAGGAGGAGCAGGAGGAGGAGGAAGAGCAGGAGGAGCAGAAGGATCAGGAGGAGCAGCAGAAGGAGGAGTAGGAGCACAAAGAAAAGGAAGAGCAGGAGCAGGAGGAGGAGCAGGAGCAAGAAGAGCAGTAGCAGGAGGAGGAGGAGCAGGAAGAGCAGGAGGAAGAGAAGGAGCAGGTGTAGCAGGAGGAGCAGGACCACGAGGAGGAGCAGGAGCAGGAGGAGCAGGAGGCGGAACAGGAGTAGGAAGAGCAGGAGGAGGAGGAGCAGAAGCAGGAAGAGCAGGAGTTAGAGCAGGAGCAGGAAGAGCAGGAGCAGGAAGAGAAGGAGGAGGATAAGCAGGAGGAGGAGCAGGATCAGGAAGAGCAGGAGGAGGGGGAGCTGGAGGAAGAACTGGAGCAGGAAGAGCAGGAGGATGTGCAGGAGGAGCAGGAGCAGGAAGAGAAGGAGCATGGAGAGCAGGAGCAGGAAGAGCAGGAGGAGGATCAGCGTGAAGAGGAGCAGGAGTAGGAAGAGCAGGAGGTGGAGGAGGAAGAGGAGGAGCAGGAGGAGGATGAGTAGGAGTAGGAAGAGCAGGAGCAGGAAGAGCAGGAGGAGGATTTTCAGGAGGAGGAGCAGGAGCAGGAAGAGCAGGAGGTGGAGGAGGAAGAGGAGGTGGAGGAGCACGAAGAGCAGGAGGAGCAGAACCAAGAAGAGGAAGAGCAGGAAAAGGAGCAGGAGGAGTAGTAGCAGAGGAGGAGGAGGAGGAGCAGGAGGAGGATGTGGAGCAGGAGGAAGAGGAGGAGGATCAGGAAGAGCAGGAGGAGCAGTTGCAGCAGGAGGAGGAGGAGCAGGAGGATGAATAGAAGGAGTAGGAGCAGGAAGAGCAGTAAGCAGTAGAAACAGTAGGAGGACGAACAGGAGCAAGAATAGCAGGAGGGAGAGGAACAGGAGCAGGAACAGGAGCAGGAAGAGCAGAAGCAGGAGGAGGAATAGCAGGAAGAGCAGGAGAAGGAGGCTCAGGAGCAGGAAGAGCAGGAGCAGAAGGACCAGGAGAAGGAGCAAGAGAAAGAGGATGAGCAGGAGCAGGAGGAGCAGAAAGAGGAACAGGAAGAGCAGGAGGAGGTGGAGCAGGAGGAGGAGCAGGAGCAGGAAGAGCAGGAGCAGGAGGACCAGGAGGTGAAGCAAGAGGAGGAGTAGGAGTAGGAGCAATAAGAGCATGAGGAGGAGGAGGAGCAGTAGAAGGAAGAGCAGGAGTAGAAGCAGGAGGAGGGCCAGGAAGAGCAGGAGGAGGAGCAGGAGCAGGAGGAGGAGGAGAAGGAGGAGGAGCAAGAGCATGAAGAGCAGGAGCAGGAAGAGAAGGAGGAGGAGGAGAAGGAGGAGGAGCAGGAGAAGGAAGAGCAGGAGGAGGAGGAGAAAATGTAGCAGTAGGAATAGCTGGGGCAGGAGCAGGAGCAGGAGGAACACGAGGAGCATCAGGAGCAGGAAGAGGAAGAGGAGGTGGAGCAGGAAGAGCAGCAGTAGCAGGTTGAGCAGGACGAGGATCAGAAGCAGTACAAGGAAGAGCAGGAGCAGGAGGTGGAGGAGCAGGAAGAGCCTCAGGAGCAGGAGGAGCAGGAGGAGGTGGAGCAGGAGCAGGAAGAGCAGGAGCAGGAAGAGCAGGAGCAAGAAGAGCAGGAGTAGGAGGATGAGGAGCACGAGCAGGAAGAGCAGGAGAAGGAAGAGCAGGTGCAGGAAGAGCAGGACGCGGATTAGCAGGAGGAGGAGCAGGAGCAGGAAGAGCAGGAGGAGGAGTAGAAGGAGGAGGAGCAGGAGCAGGAAGAGCAGGTGGGGGAGGAGGAAGAAGAGGAGCAGGAGCAGGAAGTGCAGGAGGAGGAGTAGAAGGAGGAGGAGCAGGAGCAGGAAGAGCAGGTGGGGGAGGAGGAAGAAGAGGAGCAGGAGCAGGAAGAGCAGGAGGAGGATTAGCATGAGGAAGAGCAGGAGCAGGAAGAGCAGAGGGAGGAGGAGCAGGAGAAGCAGGAGGAGGAGCAGGGGCAGGAGTAGGAGCAGGAACAGCAGGAACAGGAAGACCAGGTGGAGGAGGAGGAGCAGGAAGAGGAGGAGCAGGAAGAGCAACAGGAGCAGTAGCAGCAGGAGGAGGAGAAGGAGCAGGAACAGGAAGAGCAGCAGCAGGAGCAGGAGGAGCAGGAGGATGAGCAGGAGCCGGAAGAGCAGGAGGAAGTGGAGCAGGAGCTGGAGCAGTAGCAGGAAGAGCAGAAGCAGGAGGAGGAGGAGCAGGAAGAGCAGGAGCAAGAGGTTCAGGGGCAGGAAGAGCAGGAGCAGAAAGACCAGGAAAAAGAGCAAGAGAAAGAGGATGAGCAGGAGCAGGAGGAGCAGAAGGAGGGGCAGGAAGAGCAGGAGCAGGAGTAGCAGGAGGAAGAGCAGGAGCAGGAAGAGCAGGAGCAGGAGGACCAGGAGGCGGAGCAAGAGCAGGAGGAGGAGGAGGAGCAGGAAGAGAAGGAACAGGAGGAGGAGCAGGAGCAGGAAGAGCAGGAGAAGAAGGAGGAGCAGGAGCAGGAGGAGGAGCAGGAGGAGGAAGAGGAGAACCAGGAGGAACATCAGGAGAAAGAGAAGGATGGAGAGAAGGAGGAGTAGCAGGAAGAGCAGGAGGAGCAGGAGGAACCGGAGGAGGAAGAGAAAGAGGAGCAGAAGGAGGAGGAGGGGGAGGAGAAAGGGGTGGAGGAGGAGAAGGCGGAGAAAGAGGAGCAGGAGGAAGAGGAACAGGAACAGGAAGAGCATGAGGAGGAGGAGCAGGAGGAGCAGGAGGAGGAGGAGCAGGAAGAGCAGGAGTAGGAGGAGAAGCAGTAGCAGGAAGAGCTGGAGCATGAGGAGGAGCAGAAGAATTAAGTGCATGTGGAGGATGAGCAGGAGGAAGAGCAGGAGCAGGAAGACCAGGAGCAGGAAAAGCAGGAGGAGGAGGAGCAGTAGGAGGAGCAGGAGAAGAAAGAGCAGGAGGAGGAGGAGCAGGAGGAGGAGCAGGAGCAGGAAGAGCAGGAGCAGGAGGAGCGGGAAGAACAGCAGGAGCAGGAGGAGAAGGAGGAGGTGGAGCAGGAGCAGGAAGAGCACAAGAAGGAGCAGGAAGAGCACGAGGAGGTGGAGGAGCAGGAGGAGTAGGAGGAGGTGCAGGAGCAGGAGGAGCAGGAGGAGGAATAGTAGGAGGAGGAGGAAGAGCAGGAGTACGAAGAACCGGAGGAGGAGCACTAGGAAGAGTAGGAGGAGCAGGAGGAGCAGGAGGAGCAGGAGCAGGAAGAGCAGGAGGAGGAGGAGCAGGAGTAGCACTAGGGGTTGGAAGAGAAGGTGGAAGAGCAGGAGCAGGAGAAGCAAGTGTAGGAGGAGGAGGAGGAGGTAGAGCAGGGGGAGGAGGAGCAGGAGTATAATTAGGAGGAGCAGGAGCAGGATGAGCAGGAGGAGGAGCAGAAGGAGCATGAGGAGGAAATGTAAAAGGAAGAGCAGGAGGAGGAGCAGGAGCAGGAGGAGCAGGAGGAAGGAGAGGAGTAGGAGGAGCAGGAGGAGTAGGAGCATGTGCAGGAGGAGGAGGAGGAGCAGGAGGAGGAGCATTAGGAGGAGCAGGAGCAAGAGCAGGAGGTGGAGAAGGAGGAGTAGGAGGAGTAGGAGCAGGAAGAGCAGGAGGAGAAGCAGGAGGAGCAGGAGGAGGTGGAGGAGAAGGAAGAGATGGAGGAAGAGCAGAAGCATAAGGAGCAGGAGGAAGAGGAGGAACAGGAGGATCAGGAGGAGGAGGAGTAGTAGGAAGAGAAGGAGGAGCACGAGTAAGAGGTGCAGGGGCAGGAGGTACAGGAGGTGCAGGAGCAGGAAGATCGGGAGGAGGAGAAGCAGGAGGAGAATTAGGAGGAAGAGGAGCAGGAGCAGGAGGAGGAGCAGGAGGAGTAGGAGGAGGAGGAGGAGGAGCAGGATCAGCATGAGCAGTGGGAGGATCAGGAACAGGAGTAGGCCCAGGAGGAGTAGGAGGAGCAGGAGGAGCAGGAGCAGGAGGAGAAGGAGGAGGAGGAAGAGGAGGAGCAGGAGGAGCAAGAGGAGGAGCACGAGGAGGAGTAGGACGAACAGAAGGAGCAGGAGGAGCAGGAGGAGGAAAAGAAAGAGGAGGAGGAGCAGGAGCAGGAATAGGAGCAGGAGGAGCAGGAGGAGGAGGAGGAGAAGGAGGAGGACCTGGAGCAGAGGAAGTAGGAGGAGCAGGAGGAGGAGGAGTAGGAGCAGGAGGAGCAGGAGGAGTAGGAGGAGGAGGAGCAGGAGGAGGAGCAGGAGGAGCAGGAGGAGCAGTAGGAGGAGAAGGAGCAGGAGGAGGAGAATGAGGAGGAGGAGTAGGAGAAGGAGAAGGCGGAGGAGCAGGAGGAGGAGGAAGAGGAGAAGGAACAGGAGGGTAGGAGCAGGAGGAGGAGGATATGCATAAGGAGGAGTTGGAGGAACAGGATGAGTAGGAGGAGTAGCACGAGTAGCAGAAGGATGTGCAGGAGGAGTAAGAGCAGGAGGATGAGAAGGGGGAGGAAGAGCAGGAGGAGCATTAAGAGGAGCAGTAGGAGCAGGAGGAGCAAGAGGAGTAGCAGGAGCAGGAAGAGCAGTAGGAGGAGGAGGAGCAGGAGTAGCAGGAGGAGGAGCAGGAGCAGGAGGAAGAGCAGGAGCAGGAGGAGGAGCAGGAGGACAAGCAGGAGTAGGAGGAGCAGGAGGAGGAGGAAGATGAGGAGCAGGAGGAGGAGGAGGAGAAGGAGGAGCAGGAAGAGGAGGAGGAGGAGCAAGAGGAGAAACAGGAGGAGGAAGAGCAGTAGAAAGAGGAGCAGCAGGAGGAGCAAGAGGGGCAGTAGGAGGAGCAGGAAATGCAGGAGGAAGAGCAGGAAGTGGTGGGGCAGAAGGAGGAGCAGGAGCAGTAAGCAGAGGAAGAGGAGAAGGCTGAGCAGGAGGAGAAGGAGGACCAGGAGGAGGAGGATCATTAGTAGGACCAGGTGGAGGAGGAGGAGGAGGTGGATCAGCAGGAGAAAGAGGAACAGGAGTAGGAGGAGCAGTAATGGAAGGAGCAGGAGGAGCAGCAGGAGGAGGAGGTGAAGGAGGAAGAGGAGGAGGACGTTAGGAGGATCAGGAGGAGCAGGAGGAGCAGGAACAGGTGGAGGATGAGCAGGAGAAGGAGCAGGAGGAGGAGGAGCAGGAGGAGGAGGAGGAGGAGGAAGAGCAGGAGCAGTAAGAGCAGGAGAAGTAGGACCAGAAGGAAGAGGATGAGCAGGAGGAGCAGAAGAAGCAGGAGGAGCAGGAGGAGGAGGATTAGGAGCACTTAGAGCAGGAGGAGGAGGAGCAGGAGGAGGAGCAGTCACAAGAGTAGCAGGAGGACGAACAGGAGCAGGAAGAGCAGGAGCAGGAGGACCAGGAGTAGGAGCAAGATCAGAAGGATGAGCAGGAGCAGGAAGAGAAGAAGGAGGAGAAGGAGCAGGAAGAGCAGGAAGAGGAGGAGCAGGAGGAGGAGCAGGAGGAGGAGGAGCAAGAAGAGCACGAGGAAGAGGAACAGAAGTAGGAGAAGGAGCAAGAAGAGCAGGAGCAGGAGGAGAAACAGGAGCAGGAAGAGCAGGAGCCTGAGGAGGAGCAGGAGAAGGAAGAGCAGGTGGAAGAGGAGCAGGAGGAACAGCAGGAGCAGGAAGACCAGGAGCAGGAAGAGCAATGGGAGGAGGAGGAGCAGGAAGAGGAGTAGGAGAAGAAAGATCAGGAGGAGGTGGAGCAGGAGGAGGAGCAGTAGCAGGAAGAGCAGGAGCAGGTGGAAAAACAGGAGAGCAAGAGCAGGATGAGGAGCAGGATCAGGAGAAGCAGAAGGAGGAGCAGGAGCAGGAAGAGCAAGAGAATGAGGACCATGAGGAGGAGCAAGAGCAGAAGTAGGAGCAGGAGCAGGAAGAGCAGGAAGAGTAGCAGGAGGAGGAGCAGGAGGAGGAGCAAGAGCATAAAGAACAGGAGCAGGAAGAGCGGGAGCAGGAAGAGCAACAGGAGGATTAGCAGGAGGAGGAGCAGGAGAAGGAAGAGCAGGACGAAGAGGAGCAAGAGTAGGAGGAGGATGAGGATGGGCAGGAGCAGGAGCAGGAAGAGCAGGAGCAGGAGGAAAAGGAGCAGGAGGAGGAGCAGTAGGAGGAGGAGCAAGAAGAGCAGCAGGAACACGAGCAGCAGGAGGAGGAGGAGGAGCAGCAGCAGGAAGAGCAGGAGTAGCAGCAGGAGGAGAAGGAGGAGCAGGAGCAGGAAGAGCAGGAGGAAGAGGAGCAGGTGGAGGAGCAGGAGAGGGAAGAGCTGGAGCAGGAGGAGGAGGAACAAGAAGTGCAGGAGGAGGAATAGCAGGAGGAGGAGGAGCAGGAACAGCAGGAGCAGGAGGAGGAGCAGGAGCAGGAAGAGCAGGAGGAGGAGCAGGAGGAGCAGCAGGGAGATGAGGAGGAAGAGAAGGAGGAGGAGCAGGAGCACCAGGAGCAGGAGGAAGAGGAGGAGCAGGAGGCCATGAATAAGAGGAGGAGGAGCAGGAGCAGGAAGAGCAGGGGGAGTAGTAGCAGGATGAGCAGGAGAAGCACGAGGAGTAGAAGGATGAACACGAGAAGCAGGAGGAGCAGGAGGAGGCGCAGGAAGAGCAAGAGGAGGAGCAGGAGGAGGAGCAAGAGGAGGGGGAGCAGGAGGAGTAGCAGGAGCATGAAGACCAGTAGGAAGATCAGGAGGAGAAGTACTATCAGGAGGAGAAGTAGGAGCAGGAGGAAGAGGAGCAGGACATGGAGGAGCAGTAGGAGGAGCAGGATGAGGATGCGCATGAGCAGGAGCAAGAGCAGGAGGAGGAGGAGGAAAAGGAGGAGCAGGATGAGCAGGCGAAGGAGCAGGAGCAGGAAGAGCAGGAGCAGGAGGAGCAGGAGGAAGAGCAGGAGGATCAGGAGGCGTAGAAGTAGGATCAGGATCAGGAAAGAGGAAGAGCAGGAGGTTTCAGAGCAGGAGGAGGAAGAACAGTACGAGTGGGAGGAGGAGAAGGAGGATAAGGAGGAAGAGAAGTGGGAGGAGCAGTAGGAGGTGCAGGAGGACGAGGAGAAAGAAGAGGAAGAGGTGCAGGAGGAGGAGGAGTAGGAGCAGGGGAAGCAGGATTAGCATGAGGAGGAGCAGGAGCAGGAAGAGCAGGAGCAGGAAGAGCAGGAGGAGGAGCAGGAGGAGGAGGAGCAGGAGCAAGAGTAGAAGGAGGAGGAGGAGGAGGACCAGGAGCAGTAAGAGCAGGAGGAGTAGGAGGAGCAGGAAGAGAAGGAGGATGAGCAGGAAATGGAAGAGCAGGAGGAAGTTCCGGAGGAGCAGTAGGACGAGGAGGAGGAGCAGGAGGAGGGGCAGGTGGAGCAGGAGGAGGAGCAGGAGCAGGAAGAGCTTAAGGAGTGGGCGGACAAGGAGCAGGGGGAAGAGGAGGAGGAAGAGGAGTAGCAAGAGGAGGAGCAGTTTGAGGCAGAGGAGGAGGAGGAGGAGGAACAGGAGGAGGAGGAGGAGTACAGGAAGAGCAGGAGGAGCAGGAGGAGGAAGAGCAGGAGGAGCAGGAGTTGGAGGGGGAGGAGGAGGAGCATGAAGAGCAAGAGGAGGAGCAGGAGGAGCATGAGGAGGAACAGCAGGAAAAGGAGGAGGAGCAGGAGCAGGAAGAGAAGGAGCAGGAGGAGCAGAAGGTGGAGCAGGAATAGAAGGATTCCGAGCATTAGGATCAGGATTAGGAGTAAGAGAGGAGCAGGAGGAGGACCTGGAGGAGCAGGAGGAACAGCAGTAGGAGGAACATGAGGAGGAGCAAGAGTAGGAGGAGCAGGAGGAGGAGCAGGAACAGGATGAGGAGGAGCAAGTGGAACAGGTGGAGAAGCAGGAGCAGAAGGGGGAGCAGGAGGAGCCGGATGAGGAGGATGAGTAAGAGGAGGAGCAGGAGTAGGACCAGGAGGAGGAAGAGGAGTGGGAGGATTAGGAGCAGTAGGAGCCGGAGAAGCAGGAAGAGGAGGAGCAGGAGGAGGAGCAGGAGGAAGAGGATGAGCAGGATGTGGAGGAGGAGCAGCAGGAGGAGAAGGAGGATGAGCAGGGGCAGTACGAGGAGCAGGAGGAGGAGTAGAAGCAGGAGGAAGTGCAGGAACAGTGGGAGCAGGAAGAGGAAGAGGAGGAGGAGGCAGAAGAGGAGGAGTAGGAAGTGCAGGAGGAGCAGGAGGAGGATGAGGAGAAGGAAGAGCAAGGGGAAAAGCCGGAGCAGGAATAGCAGGAGGAGGAGGAGGAGACGAAACAGGAGGAGCAGGAGGAGGAGGAGGGGCAGGAGGAGCAGGAGGAGGAGGAGGAGCAGGAAGAGAAGGAGCAGGAGGACCAAGAGGAGGAGAAAGAGCAGGAGAAGGAACTGTAGCAAGAAGAGCTGGGGGAGGACCACGAGGAGCAGGAGGAGGGATGGAGGAGGAAGTGCAGGAGAAGGAACAGGAGCAGGAGAAGCAGGAGGAGGAGTAGGAGAAGAAGAAGCAGTAGGAGCAGGAGTGGGAGGAGAAGAAGAAGGAGCAGGAGGAGCAGGAAGGGGAGGAGGAGCAGGAGGAGCATAGGAAGGAGGAGGAGGATCAGGAGCTGGAAGAGCAGGAGGAGGTCCAGGAGGATCAGGAGGAGGAGCAGGAGGAGGAGGAGCAGGAGGAGCAGGAGGAGGATGAGGAG